>PVKE010004721.1:0-41434 GCA_004027555.1 Craseonycteris thonglongyai
TGTTCATCGCAGCACTGTTCACAGTGGCCAGAACATGGAAACAACCAAAATGCCCTTCGATAGATGACTGGATAAAGAAGATGTGGTACATTTACACAATGGCATACTACTCAGCGATAAGAAAAGATGAAATACAGCCATTTGTGACAACATGGATGGACCTTGAAACCAACTTATTAAGCGAAATAAATCAGACTGAAAGAATCAAGAAACATATGACCTTACTTATAAGTGGAATATAAAACTGAAAGTAAGAAAGAAACAAAAAACTCATGGACACAGTCAATAGTCCAGTGGTTACCTGAGGGTTAAGGGGAAGGTGGGTGGGAGAGCTGGGGGTGGGGGTGGGTGGGGAGGAGGGAGGTGACATCAAATAAATGGTGATGGAAAGAGAGCTGACTCTGGGTGGTGAGCACATAATGCAATGTACAGATAATGCAATGTAGAGTTATACACATGGAACCTATGTAAGTTTTGCCAACCAATGTCACTCCAATACATTTAACAATAAAAAAAAAAGAAGTAATACCTTCCTCTTCAATAGAGGATGTCTCTTCATACCATAGTTCGCCTCTTAATGAACTGTCTCTTCCTCTTCCTTAACCCTCAGCACCTACAGATTAAGGGACTTGGATTGATAAGAAATGCTGGATGGCACAAAGGGGTCAATTCCTTCATGTCTCACTGTTGACGCTCAACCTTTTGTTATAAAAAAATTGGGAAAGTCAAAGATCGGCTTGGAAATTGTTACCGGTGTTTTCTAACAATAAGTGCACTTGATAGTTGGAAAACAAAACAAAGGACAAAACAACCAATAAACCTCCATATTTGAAAGGTTTGCACTTCAAGTGCATTTCTGCACAGAAACTACACTTTCAGGTTATTCCATGGAAATCCATTTAATTTAATATAGCTGAATTGTGTATTAACAGCACCAACAAACTTAGGCCTAGGTCTTGGGAGAAGGTGGTCTTGTGGTCTTGTGGTCTAGGGAGGGAGAGAAGGAGAAAGGATACATACACTGCCTTCTCTTTTCCTCCAGGTTAAGGCTTGAACTGGGCTGATATTTTAAACAGGTGAAGTTTGTCTTTGAGGTCAAAGAACGTCCTTCTTCTAAACCCATTGTAAGTGTCCGTGTAAGCCTCTCCCCTGCGTCTAGCACATTCCACAGCTTTCCTAGGACCCTCCACCGGAGCAGCTTTCCACAAAGGCACACCTCAAAGGCCATTTTTTAAACTTACGGTATGCCAGTTTTGGGGGGGTGTCCATCGGATCAAAAGACGATTCGTGTTCAATTAGGAATCTCTAACTGGTACTCTCTTAAGCATTGCACCACAAAAGGGAAAACAAACAAAGAACAACAACAAAATGAGGTTGAATGTGTGAGATGGCTGGAAGTGGGACAAGGGGCCCATAGTTACTTCTCAGTGTAAGAAGCTCACTGACGGGCAAGCCGGTCTCCCCTAGACTTTACCTGTGGGGGGCTGAGCGTCCGGCAACTGCGGGCTGCCCCTGTTGATCCAATTTGGAAATCTTTCAGCTAATATTCGTCCTTCCCACTTCCTTCCTTTACACAGCTAGTAAATGGTGGGGCTGTGACATCCTTAACTATTCTATCATTGTGCCATGCTTTGGAACACCACTTTTCCTATTACCCTAATCTCCAAAATATAATTTTTGTGTTTGCAGCCGTGGGTTAGAGCTGCTGGACCGACCAGAATTCTGTGGCAGAGGAACTGAAAGTGCGCAGAATGGTGAAGGCTTTGACGACGTCACCATAGTGAACGCTTTGCTGGAATGAGGAGGAAGAGGAAGAAGAGAAGAAGGAAGAGGGGAAGGAAGAAGAGGGGAAGGAGAGCTATCATACACATAGCATTTTAATGTTTGGGGTCCATTTTGAAAGCCTGATGAACCATCCATTTAATCCTCATAATGGGTCTGTGGAGTAGACACGTTAATGTCTCCATCACACGGATAAGGAAACTGAGGCCCAGCGCAACCATTCACGCAGCTGCACCATCTAGAGAGTGGGACTGGGGCCTGGCCTTGATCCCAGACAATCTGACTCAGACCCCCACGCTCTTCTTCCAGTTTCCCACAGATGTGCAGTGTAGTGAATTTCTGATAAAAAGTGAAATGAACTTTGTAGACTGATGTCCATTAAGAACCGTTACAACGTGTTCTCACAACATGTATCTTCTCTCTATGGACATCAAGCTTAAGATAACCCTCTTCAGGTCAGGCACTGAAAAAGACATTGTAAGAGGGGATCTAAAAGAAACAGTGATATGCTATTCAGAGTAAACTATAAGGCAGTAACAGCAAATATGAAAAGATTCAGATAGAGTATCTCTCATGCCATGCTTTGTGTATGACACTGACAAAACTCCACCATCATCGCCACGGCCTGAGATGTGAGCTGTTTTTTCTAGGGCTGACAATAAATTTCTGCTGATTCATTTGCAGTCGGTTCTTCACAGCCATCCCAGAACCACCGTGGTGAATTTGTAGGATCGTGGGTCAGGATGAGTAAATTATACGACCGTTTCAGAAACTCTCCCCCATTTCATATGGCTGCCACAGAGTCATCCCAAACGCTGAACCATTTGGTCAATGGGGTGTGTGCATGCGGGTTATTTGTATTAAGTACATCTTAATGTCCACCTGACTTCATTTCTTGAATTCAGGTCTGACTTAAGTGGATTCCCGTGAAGAAAAGGATTCTCAGGCAGTCAGTCACCAGGACAGAGGAAAGTGTCAGTACTCACTGTCGCAGCACTGACCCCCAAGGCACCTTCCCCACCAGGCCAGATGGGCTCAGTGTCTTTGCTCTTTTGTGATGCACGCAGTCCAGGGATGGGGTGAGGAGGTTAGTGGGAGAGCTGCAGCCTTCTGGATTCATACCAGAAAGGCAAGCTAATGAAGAGGAGAGTAGATTTGGCCGGAAGCATACAATCCCAAGTGGGCTGGGATGGAGAGGAAAGCTTTGCAGAAGATTAGGGTGGAGTTGGGAGAGGGGGTGCAGATTTTTGCGGTAGTCAAAAGACAGATAGACAAAAGGTCACCAGAGGGGCAGGGAGCTAGGAATTCAAGGGGGTCGGTGTCAGTATTTTGTGGAGTGGTTTATGAAGGGGATGCCTCTTTGAAATTCTTTGACGTTTTTCGGTAAAAATGTGAAGTGCTTTTCAATAATCTTTAGTATTTCGTATTAACTTGCCTCTGGATTGAAGAAAGGCTTCCAGGGGGCCTGACTTGATCTGGGTTATATATACAACCACCAGAAATAATTCAGTGGTGACAAAATCATTAACAAAAATAGGAAGAAACTGGATAGAGTCATTTTCAGTTCAAATAACTCCCAAGTTTATAAGCACTGCCACTGAATGTTTAAGGAGGAAAAACACAGCTAACATACTATTTGTGATGAGACAGTATAGCTTCTCTGCTTATGAAAAATATTCTTGACTTGGCTTTTCCTGCAGATCTCCCGAAAGAAACACTCATGTCCATGAAGGAAAGTCCAGGAATGCTAGGAGAGGGCTCACATGTGTATGGGAGGGAGACAGAGGGCTCTCGTCAGCACCTCTTCTCACAAGAGCTTCATTCACATAAAACAAAAGAGCACTTCCAGTTTCTTTGAATCACCAAGTTATTTTCCCCTCCGAGCCTACAGCATGTTCTGATGGTGACAAAGTGTGGCTCTTTAGGAGTAATGTGTCTGGGAGTGTGTGTTTCATGATAGCTTTATGGTGAGCAGGGCAGTAAATAACCCACTCTCTTCCATGACCTGCAGCAAGCCCGTGTTATTAACACACTGTGCTCAATTTATTTGTAAAAGGCAAAGATGGAAGCGGTTTTGAAAATGTATCTTTTGGGGAGAGGGGTAGGTTGACCTGATGTACTGTTTTAAACTGGACAGAAAACCACAGTACTGGACAGAACCACAATTCAAATAGGACGTCTGGTCAGCCTGGAGAGGAGAAGAGTCATTTATAAGGGCATCTGAGTAGTTCAATTACATTCAAATGAACTAACCTGTGCAGCATAGCAATTGCTAGGTAGGGGCTGGAGTGAGAGCCTATTTAAATATAGATTACCATCTCGAAGGCTCTCAAAGTTATGTTCCATTTTGTTTCCTCAAGAGGGATGGGCAGTAGCACAAAAGAACTGCTGTATAACCGCGTAACTGCAAGGACGCCTATTATCAAAAAGGGATAACAAGTATTGGTGAGGGTGTGGAGAACAGGGAACCCCAATGCTTGTTGGCTGGAATGTACATTAGTTGTAGCCACTATAGAAAATAGTAGGGAGGTTCCTCAAAATTTTAAACTAGAACCACCAAACTCTCCAGCAATCCCACTCCTGAGTATTTACCCAAGGGAAATAAAATCATTATTTTGAAGAAACAGCGGCACTCCTACATTCACTGCAGTATTATTCACAATAACCCAGGTATGGAAACAAGCTAAGTGTCTGTCAACAGAAGAATGGATAAAGAAAATGTGGTGTATGTATACAGGGTCCAGCAGAAGTAACACCTTTTTATATGAGCTGGTAATCTACATCAAATGCTTTATTACAAAATCATAAGCATGTAATTCAGTTTTTTATTTATACTAAACTATTTTTAAAAGGGTGTTACAAGAAAGAAGGAAATCCTACCATTTATAACCACATGGATGAATCTTCAGGGCACTGTGCTAAGTGAAATTAAGAGACAGAGAAAGACAAATACTGTATAATCTCACTTGTATGTAGAAGCTAAAAAATGTGGAACCTAAAAAAGTCAAATTCGTAGAAAGAGAGTAAAATGGTGGTTACCATGGACAGGGGGGTGGGGGAAGATGTCTTTCAAAGGGTACAAGCTTCTAGTTACAAGCTGAATAAGTTGTGGAGATGTAATGTACAGTGTGCTGACTATAGTTATTATATACTTGAAACTTGCTAAGAGAGTTGTAGATCTTAAAGTTCTTACCACATCAAAAAAAAAAAAAAAAAAAAGGTAATGATGTGAGGTGATGGGTGAGTTACCTAAGCTTATTGTGGTAATCATTTTGCAACATATGTGTACTAAATCATCACATTACACACCTTAAATTTATATAATGTCATATGTCAGTTATGTCTAAATAAAGCTGGAAGAAGTAGTGAAGAAAAAGGAAACCATAATTTCTAAGTCTTTAAATGATTGAAATCAGACATTTTCAGCATGCAGTGACTGACGTAGGACAGGACCACGCAATTCTGTACAAACAAGCTAAAGGAGGCTTTGGGAAAACAGCTCACCCAGCAGTACAAAACCGACACAGTGCCTTAGCACCTCTTCTGTATGGGCATCGCTTTCCTTCAAGTGGAGGTCTACCGTGCTGAGATGCAGATTGCCCCTGATGGCTAAGTCAGGTAAAATCTGAGTGCAAAGATTTTCCAGTGTGACGCATGATGGGAAACAGCAGGTGATGTGTGCCTCCACCCCGTGCCCCCTGCTGCTCCTCAGGATCTGATAAAAGTGCATCCAAAACCTGGGGGGCTTGGGAGCACATCCCTGGGGAAACAGCTGCCATCACAGGAGGGCAAGAACTGCAGGTTCACTGCCTCATACACCCTCACCGTGTCAGGTTCCAGACACAGCCTATATTACCAATTGAGGCAACTGCTCCCTATGGGAGAAGCCACTCTATGGCGTCACCCATGCTAAGGTCTGGGGTTCAGGCCTTGGAATCCTTCCTGTGCTAGGAGTTCAGCTTCCCTGTATTGGGAAGGGCACAGAGACTATTCCTGTGTCCTCTCAAGATGTTCTACAGTGCACTTGACCTTGATTTACTAAACCCCACTCTGATCGCCCCTCTGGTCCCCACTTCCTTCCTGCGCCTTCCACTTGTCCGTTTCACTCTCTTCATACTCTCATCATCCAGGACCCATTTTCTGTCAACTTCTCCTCCCCACAACCTGTAGAGGCAAATCATACCCCTCAAAGCCCAACTTCCTACCAAGTGTCTAACAAGATGGTTACACATTTACCATATTCTTTCACGGGCGATTCAGTTTTACTTCTGTAGGTGTGTGTCTATGGAGCACAAAATAGTGTCTAAGGGCACTCCCAAGAATCCTGATATTATTACACATAGTAGGGGGAAGGCAGGAAGCTGAGTTAGTCTTTCTCTAAATGGAAGCACTGCAAACCGGAAAAGAGATTCACAGCGGGAAGTTATCTGGGGGGCACAGAACTGTTTTACATGTGTGTCCGTTTTGCATCTCAGGATGTTGCTCCTATTCCGGGAAGATACAGAATGTACCTGAGTGAGATGGTGGATACTCATACCTGAAGCAAAGATCCACGAGGAACAAATAAGAGTCTATGCTAGGGAGGAGGGGAGAATCAGGTGAATGGGGCCAGGAAGTAGGGGAGGGAGGTGAGACCAGAAATGTGCCTCTTCAGGTCCCTCTGGACTTTAACCAACTTACGAAAATGAAAAAGCAAGTCGTGACTAAAGATCCCCTCACACTCAGGTTGAATGAAAGGAAACACGCTGTCTTCTATGCGATCAGGTAAAACACTTAGCAGGAATACCTTGTCCCCGAAGGTGCTAGAGTCCCATGTACAGCCAAGCCCTGCAACCTAGAACAAGAATGGAACTAGGCTGCTCTTGTGTACCAGCCAGCATCAAACGAATTTGCTTCAATAAAGTAAAAGAAAACCAAGTCAAAAGACATTACTGTGGAATTCTGACCTTAGTGAGCCCCATGTTGGAAAAGTCTTTATTTTCACAATACTAGTTTCCTTTTTCACACACCTCCCCCTCCCCGTGTCTAAGCCTCAGAATATGGTCGCTGCTTTAGAACATTAAAACCTTGCATCTTGGGAACTACTATAGAAGAGGATACAAAATGCCACTCCCTAGCTGAGAAACACAAGGATACGATGTGCTCTGATGAAGCTCATGTCTAATCATTCCCCTTATCCATCCCGAACCTGGCCATGTTTCACCATCTCTAGTAATAGCTCCCTAGTCCTGACCACCATGGTCTCCTGCCTGAACCAGCCTCTAACTGTCACCGGCTTCCACTCTTGCCTCTTACGGTCTAGTCCCTACATGGCAGCTAGAGTTGCCTTTACATTAAAAACCAAAGTCAGACTGCATCACTCCCTCACTCCCCAAATCCTCTCCTGGCTTCCATTACATTTAGAAACGATCCCAAGTTCACACATGAGATACAGAGCAAGAGACAGTCCAATCCCCAGGGCAGCCTTCTGAGTTTGCCACCTACCACCCTCCTGGCAAGAGCACCTCAGGCTTTTCCTGGGACCCACCAGCTCGCTCCCTCCAAGGACTGAGCCCTGCTGTACCTCTGCAGGAAACACTGTTCCTGAGTATCTTCATGGCTTCCTCCCTTCCTCCAGGTCCCTGCTCAGAAAGACCAACTGCTCAGATGGACCTCACTGACTGATGAGTCTAAAATAGCCACCCCATCAGGCTCTCTGCCTCTGTTTGTTTTCTCATTTGCATAGTCATCCCCACCTGACAGTGTATTACATCTCTCTCTGCTTATTTCCTGTGTCACTCCCTAGCATGTAGGCAAAATGAGGACAGTCATTATTCTAGGACATGTCACATCCCCTAGTAAAAGCCAAGTTGGCTCAATCAATATTTCTTGAAGGAATAATTGTGATTTTTCAGAGGTCTATTGGAGCTAAAAGCATATTGTTGTTTTTTCTTTCATTTTAATACTTGGCAATTTAACAACTGCATTAGGAGAAACAGGGCAAGAAGCAAAGAAGAAAAGCCATGGTCAAAACTCAAAATCTAAACAATTTTTCAAATAAAGAAACGTTTCTTGAGTGAGAGAAAGCAACAGGAAGTAGATGATTACTGAAAAGAAAGATGTGTTAAACAGCTGACACACTAAGTGCCAAAATGCTGGGTGCAACATTAAAAATAACATCCTATGTCACATCTACTTTGACAATTTCGTCTTTGGTGATAGATCAAAATCAACAGTGACATTTACACAGCAAAGAGTGAGTGCCTGCAGCTAGAAGGGAATTTAAATGCAATTTAGCTTGTCTTGAATATGGTTTTCAAAATGGAAATGAAATGTAATCTAAATGGAGATTTGTACTAGTTTGGGTTTGTTTCACAATTTGAGAAAATTCATTAGTTTCATAGATCGCTATCTTAGCAACATGCTTTTTCACTTCAACCTTAATCTTTTACCTTCGATTCTTATTGGCCACAGCTACACACATAGCTTTTAAAAATATATTTCAAATAAAAATGTAAGTATCCACTTCCAGTGTAACTTCCTCATGGACTTCAATTACTTTTAAGGAAGTAGACAGCACACAAGTGTCCCCCACAGCCTTTTTCCTTCTCCACCAATCCCCTTCGGCAGCACTGGTTCTTTTATCTAAGAAACTTTAGGTACGCAATGTTCTAAAAGCCATCTACGACCATTTTTATCCACAGTTTAAGAATGTGTTGGTAATTCTATGGTAGCAGGATAGTATTTATATATACGTTTAATATTACAAACATAAGACTACTATTAATATCTCTGTTGGCCTTTAGAATTTGACTATTTGTAACTTTTGACTTTTTCTTGGCCTTTCATAGTGTTGCTACTTAGTGTTGCTAAGTTCATAAACAAAACCACACTCTGCAGTTCTTGACAAGCCAGCAACCTGGGAAATTGAATGTTCTCTTTTTGCCTCGATTTTGTTTAAACCTACCTTCCATTATACATTTCATTATCCCTTTCAAATAGCAACTGGGGGGAAGCCAGGATGCCTCAGTGGGTTAAGCGCTCACTTTGCACGCCAGGGACCGAGGATCGAATCCCAGCCCCGGCCCGTGCAGAACCATATGCTGAACTGGGAGCTCCCTCAGTTCAGTTCTCTCTCTGTCTCTGTATCTCTCTATCTCTATCTCTATCTCTATCTCTATCTCTATCTCTCTCTCTCTCTCTCTCTCTCTCTCTGTCAAAAATGAATAAATAAATAAAAACAACAAACAAACAAATAGCAACTGGTCATTGTACCACGACTTCTAACAAAAGTTTAAAACAGAAAGTCAGCAACTTGACTCTTGCTGTGACCAGCAGCTGTACACCAACAATTTAAGCATCTTTGGATGGAAGATAAACAAACAAAGAAACTCAACCAGCCAAGACATAAGCTGGGACTGAATCCCACACCCTCTCAGCTTTCTTACCTTCTGGCTCACGGTAATGCTTTGAAGCTACAGAAAAACAGGGTGATGCTTCTTTTTAATCTTTTAGAAGAAAAAAAGAATGTATCACAAAGCCATTAACACTTTGGTCAATTTTGGACTATAAAGCTGTTACTTAATAAACACTTACCACCATCACCTTTTTTTGTAAAAAAAAAAAATCAAGACAGTATCATATAGAATCTTTTCAGTGGCCGCAATGGCTTCTGAAACTGAGAATACAGCATTGTGTGAACTGTCCACAATCTGGGGGGTCAGAGCAGAACCCCTGAAGAATATTAGTGCCTAACACCCCAGAGTGATCACCTCCACTCAATCCCCTCAACACCCACCGTGTAGACCCTGAAGTTCAGAGAAGTCATCTTGTAGCAGTTACTCTGTGGCAGAATCCAAAAGTCATCAAGATCTCCAGCCACTAGGTCAATGGCTTCCTCATGAACTGGGCTTACTAGACTAGGCTAAAGCAATCTGGTTTTGTTTGTTTTAATAAAACCTTATGCGTCATGTAACCCACTGTGATCTCTAAGAGAAATTACTCATCCAAAGCATTACCTATCGTAGAAAATTTGAGAACAGAGATTGAGACAAGTCAGAAAAGGTGAGGATGGCTCAATTTAAAACGAGTAATGGGACAACCCCCCACCTCACCCAGCTAATCATGTCTCTTCATGCTTTGAAATAAAGAGCAAGGTAAGGCCCGCTGTCTAAAAATAAACTTAAGACAGGGAATTATATCATAGTTTTTCCTACCTTTCCATTTGTTCTCAGAGCTTAAGTAACCTACTGGATACAGAGCTGAAAATAGGCAAATGACACCGAACTGTTTAAGCTCTTATCTCAAAGCCCTAAAGTTCAGTCATCAGATGATTCAGGGTGCTGATCATGGCATTGAAAGGTAGAGGCCAGAAGAACTTCATTATCAGTAACTATTCCTAATAGTTACTTCCGAAAACAAGAAAAAGTACTACACGTTAACATTTCCGTTGGCAACAGGTATATGAAAATATAGAACCTTCTAGTAAGCTAGGGTCTTGCTCACACTGCTTTTCATGTTTTATAATCTATGCAGGCAGTGGTTTTAAGAGAGGACTTGAAGGTAAGGTAGCAAGGCATAGAGGTTAAACATATGAGGACCAAACTGATAGCTTCCGATTGGAACCTACCTCAATGTATTTTCAGATTTAGATGAATTAATAAATAGCAAAATACTTGAAATGATGCCTGGCACATGAAAAGTACCAAACAAACAAACAAACAAACTCCCTTTAACTAGTTTCTATGGTAGTTTCTCTTGTAAGAGTGATATTTATCATAGTGTACTTTCAGAAAAAATCCAATTTTTTTTTTAAAGCTTTCTTTAGAAAAAGAGAGGTAGAATTTTTGGAAAATATAACAGAAATACACAGACTCACTGGTAATCAACACCGGCAATAACGCTGAATCAGAGATGTTATTCTACACCCTTCTTGGTAAACACCTCGGGGTTTTGGTTTCAGTCCATGGGCATATACATTGAAAATATATTGTCATTTGATAAATGCAGTCATTCTACATGTGTGGGTTTCATAGCCAGCTTTTCCCCCCATTTAATATCAGAGCATTTTTAATACAGTGAAATGAACACACAGGTGGGGATGCCGGGATAGCTCAACAGGTTGAGCACTTGCCTTGCAACAGAAAGGTCCGGGGATCAAATCCCGGCCCTGTCCCCATGTAAACTCACATGCTGAACTGCGGCACAACTGGTAACCCCCAGGATGGCAGTGAAGGTTCCCCAGTCCAGTTCCCACCCCATGCACCCCACATCCACCTGTGTGGAATAAAACTATGTCACAACTAATGTGCAACTATGGAGACTGCTCTGGGCCCTCCTCCCTTCTCTCTCTCTCTCTTACCTTTTCTCAAACAATAAAATAAATCTTAAAAAAAGAAATGAACACACAGGAATACCCAATTAGTAAGCAAAGCATTAACTATCATAAACTCAGTTGGTCTCCTCTCCCAAAGTCTAGAGAATTGAGGATTCGGTATTTGATATACTTAGGTTTTTATTTGGTTTAAGGAACTGCTGAGCCAGACACAGTCAGGCATGCAGATGGGTTCCCAGCCTTTAAATCAGAGGTGTGACCTTCCTTTGGCTCAGAAATTAGTCCCCCAGATCTGAGCCACCAGACACCAGCTCAGGAACAGGGTGTAATGTGAAGGGGTGCTTTCCTACTCATACTTGGTGACTGTTTGCCAACACCAACCAAAAGGAAGTCCGTGTAAAACATGGCCTGTGACATCTGTGTGCTCTTTCTTCAGAGCCCGGGAGTGAAGTGTCATGCATGGGACAACTCATGGCAGGGAAGTCAGCACTGACTGGCGTGGACCCAAGGACCGCCATCAGTGCCCAAGGTCCATCCAGGGCCAAAAGGCCTCCCGCATAAAAGGGCTCAATATGTCAGTGCTTGCTGAATGGACATGGCGGTGAGACAGGAAGAGGTAGGCGATCCTATGCTTTGCTCTTTCACTAGGTTGAAAGTTCCTGGAATAGAGGAGCTACCTATATTTTGTACATTTAAAAAACATCCCTCACGATGCCAGATACACTGAAGTTTTTTTTTAAGATTTATTTTATTGATTGAGAGAAGGTGAGAGACAGAGATAAGGTGGGAGGGGCCACAGCAGTCTCCATAAGTTGTACATCATTAGTTGTGACATAGTTTCATTCCACACAGGTGGATGTGGGGTTGTGCAGGGCGGGAACTGAACTGGGGGCCTCCCGCATGGGAGGCGAGAACCTTTGCCACTGCTCCATCCTGGTGGTCCCTAGTTATGCTGCAGTTCAGCATATGGGGATGCACGGGCCAGGGCCAGGAATCGAACCCCAGACCTTGTGATTGCGAGGCAAGTGCTCAACTGTTGAGCTATCCCATCATCACCCACTTATGTTTTTAAATCAGATATAGCTGAGTTCCCAACCAGAGTCTAAGTTAACATATTACCTATATAAACTTAGGCAAGTTTCTTAACTTCTCACCACATCCACTCCCTCATCTATAAATGGGCATAACAGAATCTGGTAAATAATAACTATCATTATTATTAATGTTGGTTCATTACTACCACACAACTTATATATTGGGTACTACAATATGTTAAGTAATGATGTGTGATTAAATTGCAAATATTATATTTAAGTAAATACTCATAAAATAAGTATGATTTACTAAAGAGTAGCTAGCTTTTTCTCTGATTTTCTAAAATCTTGGTTTTCCCATCAAATTTGACTTCTCTGGACCCCGAAAGCAGACATGCACTGATTCTTCCCTTGCCCCTGGTTTTCATGGACATTTTGTTCCAACACTCAACGTAGCACTGTGTTTCATGTTTGCAAGTCTACTTCTTGCTGAATTATTTCCTGTGTGTACATGGTGTTTTTTCTAAAGTTGGGTAAACTTTTGCAGGCAGGTCACCTCATTCTGTTTCTTTTGTATCCACCACCTACAAGCACAGAGGGCTTGTGTCTGAATCACTGTTTTGATTCATTTGGAACCATTCTAACCTTGTAGCTGGTCAATCAACCACCACTGACTGAGGATTGTTTCCTTAGGAGGACTTAATTGGATGAAGCAATTTTCATTAGTGTTTAGAATGCTGTTATCACAAACACAATTAAACGGTGACACCAATTTAAGATCACAAATTACTCAGCTGGATTTTAACAGCTGAAGAACATTTGGGAAGGATGGCTGAGTGAATGAATGGCAGAAGCTACTCCAGCTCTGTCACATGGGGATGGACAAGCCATCACTACCCCCCACTATGTCCCAATCCACCCCTCCAAACATGGAGGCAAAGGCTCGAGGGTTACCTGCAGCAACATGTGCCTAGATGCCTCTCAAGCCAATAACTATCACCACATTCCTGGATTTCTCATTTCACCATGAAACATTGACATGTGACATGATGCTTATTGCATCTACGCTAGAGACACCACCAATGTGCAGTCATAAATAACAGAGTCATGCTCTGAATTCCCCATGGGACAAACACCACACCATCATACCATGTCTCTGCTGGCTCCATGATGCTTTAGTGATGCTGCCATCTCAGCATGTGTTTGAGGCCATGTTTTGGTATTAGTATTTCTAGGTCTATAATTACCTAATTTGAGGTGAGGCTAACCATTTAGCTAGCTTAAGGAATTAGCAGCAAATCTCCAATTTCCAGATTCCCAACATAATTATGATTCTTGTACTGACTGTGTGAGCTTATTAGTGGTTTTTTGGGGGGGAGGGGAGGATTAGTGTCAAATTTCCAAATATTTAAGACTCTTGCCCTAAGGTGAGATTTTTTAAAGTTATTTCCCCCCTGGTTTGGTGGAGCTTCCCCATCTCCTTCCTCTCGACATACCTGACACACGGGATACCTCCAAAACCTTCTCGCTGTCTCTCAGCCTGAAATTCCTGCTCCCTCTCTACTCCTCTGTCTGTTATTCATCTTTTAAGACTCCACTGAGGCCTGAATCGCCCTCCTTATGAATCGTCCCCTTCTCCACATTATCATCACACGATACTAATTTTTTTGGTTGAGGTGCCCACCTCCTGCCTCACTGTCAGTTCCTAAAAGGAAGGGAGTAAGTCTGATCCATCTTCAGAGCCCCAAGGCCTAGCCCAGGGCATAAGCTGTGTGCAGTTGTCAGTAAGTGCTTAGTACACAGAACTGAACTGGTAGGTTTTAAAGGAAACCAACAGACTCCATCTATTTACCTGGATAAACAAGTCTTTCACTCAAACACCTGTGACCCTGGGGCTGTTTCCAATGACAGGCATAAGCTTTTCCCTCTGGGATAGATTTCACATTGCCCTGAAAGCCCAACTCAACTGAAGGCCTTAGGAAGAGGGGAACAAAAAATAATCTTTACCAAAGCAAACAGGTGCATTGAATGGTAAATGTTAACTGTAAACGATTTAAATCATACAGAAAAATACAAAGAAGAAATTAACAATCACCTGAAACTCCACCACAGAGAGCTTGCCATCACTAATGCTTCGGTGAACAACCTTCCAAACATGTCTTTTGTGCACTTGCACCAAATTTCACATATATTTTAAACAAATCAAACTTACAAACCAGATACGCTATATAAGAGCCTTTTACACTTTTCATTTAATAACATTCTATAGACCTCTTTGCAGCTCCATATATACAGACTATTTTAATTGTTAATGGCTGTATTCAATGTATGATCAGTGACACAGACCCTTGAGCATACAGGCCTGCACAATTTGTCCAATTATTTCCTTATGACAAATTCCTAGAAGTGACACTGAAGCAAAGGGCATGCTAATTTAAAAAAAAAAAAAAATATATATATATATATCTGCCTCTATTTTTCATATTATATGGCTGGATATTTTATATATAAACTGTTTGGTGGCCCATAAAAATAGTCCTGGTTTAACATTCCCAGTTATAGCATGAGAAAGATGTTTTGTTCCTGCCACTTTGAACATGGAAAACGTTTCATTTTGCTTCTTTCTTTCTTTTGTGTGTGTGTGTGTGTGTCTGTGTGGTTTATTTGACTACTAAGAAGTTAAATATCTTTGTTTATTGTCCTTTTGTATTTTTTCTTTTTCAATTGCCTGGTCACAAACTTAATCTATTTTTCAGTGGAGTTTTAGTTTTTACTTTATAGATTTTTAAGAGTCTTGTTACATTAGTCCTATTAAACTTATTTGTGTTACAAATATTATTCTCACTTAGGTTGGCATTTGTCTTTTAACTTAGTTTATGGTTGATTGTTGGTTTGTTTGCCATGCAGAGATTTAAAATTTTTATGTCGTGAAATTCATCAACTTCTTCTTTTATGGCACTGGATTTTGGTGGTATTGTGAAGACGACATCTTGCAACCTAACATTATGGAAGCATTGTCTTGTATTTTTTATAGTACTTTTATGGTTTCATATGTTAGAGTTCAATGTTTAGAGCCATCTGAAAAAATCTAGTGTGAAGAGTTAACATTCAATTTCTAATATTATACTTATGAATACCAGAATGTCTTTTAAGAATATAATGTGAATTGAAATAGGACCTCATGTGTACATCTTTTTAATTTGGTTAGTTATGGAGGCATTTATCCAGGTACAATCACTGCAGACATTATCTGTGTTCATTGCCTCTTAGCCTCTCCATCGATGGTGCTTCACGAAGAAATGCCCTTGTTTTACACAATAAACCCAAGAGCAGGAAGATGCTAGATCACAACACACACACACAGACAAATTTATGTTTGATAAATGAAAATATATATGCTCATTTCTTTGGTGGGATTATTTTCGATATAGTTTCACTTCACAGGTGGGTACAGGGCTGCGCAGGGCAGGAACCAGGCTGGGGCCTCCTGCATGGGCCCTGGCAAGAGCTGAACTGGGGCACAGCTCAGTTCAGCATATGGGTCCACACGGGCCAGGATTTGATCCTTGGACCCTGGGGCTGCAAGCAAGTGCGCAACCCGTTGAGCCATCCCAGCTTCCCCCTTCTGTCTTATTAATGAGTCATTTTTGCAGAACTTCCCTCAGCACAGAACACTTGCTTGAATGGTACCAGGAGGCCCAGAGGCATCCAGCAGCACCTTTACTGCCTTCTCCAAGGCCAAGTTCATTTTTAGTTTATGCCTGAGGAATGGCTCGAAGCAGCTACAGAGAAGACCAGGCATCTGGAGGGGCCAGAGGGCAACTGAAGCAAAACGCTCAAGACATAAAACCAAAGGGATGCCACCCAGGGCCTGGCCACCATGTCCCTGCCACGGCCTCGGAGACCCCAGAGACTCACTGGTCATGCATCAGGCTGCCTTGAAGCAGTTAAGTGACAAATGGTCCAACTTTCCACTTATCTCGATATCTAACATTAAAGGAGCAGGCTCATGATGCTGGTTGGCAAGGGAAGGGAAAACAGCACTTGGATTTTTCTTTTTTTAAGTATAGAAAGCATAGCGCATTTCCTGACTTCCTGTTACAGGAGATTTTTTTCAAATAGAAGTGTCATTCTGACTCTATCTCAACGAGATTGAATATGAATCTGGGCGCTTTCAGCAGGGCATATTTTGAAGTGGGTGAGGGGCAAGGAAAGATGTTGGGCCCATCTACTCAGATTTACAACTAATGCCTGAGTCACGATTATACCCCAGGCATGCATTGTTCTAAGCACATTCCATTGTTAACTCATCAGATCCTCCACACTTCAGGTACCCACTGTTATCTCCGATTTAGAGATCAGGAAACCAGGCACTACCGAGGTTAAGTTACTTGTCAAAGACAACACAACAAGTGAGGAGGCTGGAACAAAGCACGGCTAGTTGGAGAGGACCTACGATCACACCTTTACGTGCACACAGGGGCAGGCTCGTCTCCTCTCTGCTGCCAAAGCCAGAATAACCTGTCAGAATGGCGAAGAACCATCTAGAACAGGGGTCTCCAAACTACGGCCCACAGGCCGCATCCGGCCCGCGAGGCCCTCTCATCCGGCCCGTGGAGACCTTTTTATCTGAATAAAATAATATTAAATACATAATTAAAAACAACATCTATGTTTTGATTCTTTTTTATTTGGACTTCGAGTGTGTAGTCGGCCCCCAAACTGCTATTTAATAGTTAATGCGGCCCTTGGACTGAAAAGTTTGGAGACCCCTAATCTAGAAGAAGGAAATGAAACTAAGATACTTTGAGCAGCTTCTCGGAGTCAGACACTGGGCTAAGTACTTTCACTTCAGAACAGCGTAGTGACACTCCTGGCCTAAGAGGGCTGACTGCTATCATTTCATGAACCCCACGGACACTTCAAGTCATGAAGACCTTTCTGAGGCTCATCTCAAGACACCGTGGAGTCTTCAGAGGCTAAACTCATGTTCCTCACTCATCCTGGCTTACATTTTTCTCAGTTTATTTATAACTACCATCCAGTTCTACCACAAGCTCATCAAACACTCTCGTGCCCTTCAGGTTCTTTACTGACTCAGTGAAAACAAAAATGGGGGAAAAAAGATTTCCTCTCTGACCTCTGGGAAACAACTTCAGAAGTCAGTAGAAGCTTCCCTCGGCCAGCAAAGAGATTACATTAGAGGCAGCTAATGAGTACCTCTGGTTAGCATAGAGAGAGGAGCAAGTTGGAGTTTGTTCCTGTTCTGCCAAAGCTGCCTCATACTCTCTGCTTCCCTGATGGTCCAGTTACCCCACAACCTCCTCCTTTAGCTGAGGGCACCCCCCACCTCTGGAGAGTCAAAGCAGAAAATGAGGGCTGCTGCCTCAGCCTCTTTTTATTTTCCTCCTAGATTTCAATAATACGTAAACTCCAAAACTGAACCTTGAAAGAAAAGGAAATTCGAAATACAATAAAGTCTCCATTAACCAGAACTCAAGCAACCAGCAAAAATGGGTGCTGGTTAATGGAGAGTCTACTGAACCAGCACTACCTTTCAGCAACTTAAACTAGCACCACCCAATAAAAAATATCATGTGAGTTATTTATGCACTTTAAATATTTCTAGTGGCCACATTAAATACATAAAAAGAAACTGGTAAAATAAATTTTAATAATATATTTTATTTAACCCAATATATCCAAAATATGGTCATTTCAACATGTAATCAGTGAAAAAGTGTTAATGATCTATTTTAGGTTCTTTTCTTCATACCAAGTCCTCCATATTCCGTGTGTATGTCACTCTTACAACAGATCTCAAGAGGACTAGCCACATCTCATGTGCTCAACAGCCACACATGGCCAGGGGCTACTATACTGCATGGCACAGAGTTCAACATTATTCTCTCTGTTACTACCTCACAAACACAAACAGATTAATCTTCACTTTACAAAATCAGGGAAATTATTATAGGAAGAAACAATGAATTACTACTTGTCTCCAACTGATCTGAATGTCTGAGTGAATCTGATATATTTTCTGATTTTCAGCATAACCTATGAAGTTAGTCCCTATAGTATTTTATATGGATAATAGTTGGCATAACAGCATTGCTCTCTCTCTCTCACACACACACCCTGTTACATGTTCTTAATTTATGTAGCCAAGAACCAGAACAGAACTGAAGTCCCACAGCAATATCGAGCCCAAGTGAAAGAAAGCAGTTTTCTGGCATGATGCAAAACATGGAGAGTAAAAAAACAAAACAAAGACCAAAAAAACGAGTAAAACAAGCAAACAAACAATAAAGGTGCTAAGAGATTAGATTATGGATTTTAATAACCTAAACTATGGTGGCGGCAGGAAAAGTGATGCTAAGATGGAGTGAGGGTCACAGGGTCTGGCAACTGAAAGAGACAAAGTTTAAAGCCTCAAGTTTAAAGCCTTTTCAAGGCTGAAGCCTACATTACTGGAAAACTGGTAGTGAACATCATACAAGCAGAAAAGCCAATATAACTAAAGAGTTTTCTCTCTCGTGGGAATGGGCTGCAGAGGAGATAATGATCTCAGGTTTGCCACATTCATTTCCCTAATAAGACCTAAATCTGTTCTGTACACCTCCTTTATACTTTAAATCGACTAAGGGAATGACTGTGGAAAGAAATCCAGTGAACACTTGGCTTTCCTTAGCGCTTGCTTAACTAGTTCGTGATAACGTGAACCTATTGGTCACTTATTTTATGCAAGCTGGCCTTAGCAATCTGCTCAGCTGTCCTCTGAGTGACCTCCGCAGATCTGCTGACCACTCTTCACATTGGTCCTGACCACTGAGGAAGGGAAATTCCAATCTGGAGATGAGCGACGGCCTGGATTTTACCTCTGAAAGGGCCACAGTGAGTGAGGCACCACTTAGCTCTGAAACATTTTATGCTTCGGTATTAAAGTGGAAAAAAGTCTGCAGGTAAATGTCAAGGATAAAAAACTTCATCAATGACCTCTTGAATTCTACGAAATCTAGGAGTCAATACACCCATTTGTCACTTAATCCTCAATGGTAGAATATTCAACAGAAATTCAGTTGCACACATTTGCCATGGCTGGTCTCCTAAATAACCACACCACCACAGAGACCAAATTGCTTCATAAAAACAGAAATTACCATTTGCAAAAACACATTGTTTATCAATGCTCCCCAGCAGGTCCTTAGAAGCTCTGAAATTAAATTAACACCTTTAGGAAAAGGGTTTTGCGTGTGTGTGTGTGTGTGTGTGTGTGTGTGTGTACACACTTAGAGACATACACTTCAGAGCCAACCCCAAACATGCCACACTTCGCGGACTTTGTCAATTCTTCAACAACGTTTTCAAACATTTAAAAACATTTAGCTTTTAAAATGTGAATGAGGCCATTCAGTGAAAACAGAAAAGTGACTTAGAAAGCAGAATGTCACTGTCTAGGCTGGACTGTAATCTAGTCATAGAGTTCTCACTGCCTCTCTCAATGGGTGGGCTGACCAGTCTCCAAAGATGGCCTTCAACAACTCCTCCCCTCCTCATAGGCACAGACTTAAGAGGTGGTGAGCCTTTATGCTCCCTTGACCCTGGGTGGGTCAGAGACTTTGCAGCAATAGTGACATTCTTGGATGATCAAGCCCAGGTCTTAGGAGGCCTGGCAGCTTCTACTATCTTTCTTGGAAGCCACACCCATTTGAAAAGTTTATTCTCTAGCTAAAGAGGGAGGCCTGGTGGACAGAGGGCTGAAACCATCTCCATCAGCAGAGCCCAGCTGAGCTCTGTGTTGAATGCAGGCACAGACTAAGTCCAGGCAAACACAGGGGTGAACTGCAGACTGTGAGAAGTAATAAATCAGTGTTGCTTCAAGCCACCAAGTTTGAAGCGCTTTGTGATGTGTGGTAATAGATCACTGAGACAATGGGTGACAGAAGATATCAAATGGTTAAAAGCAAGCCACATGGACCATTCAGCTGAGACCATCTGTGATCATATTGGGATTTTGCTTCTTTCATTTATAGGCTAATTTTATTGGAGAAACACAGATGGGACCTTCCGTTATCATCGTCAAACTCTGGAATCCAGAAACACCTAGTACACTGGATCCTGACATTCTCCCTCCATAGCCCTGTAGGACTAGAAAAACCATCTCCCTTGACTGATTCCTGAATCGATCTCACTCCTTGGATTCCTGCTTTATCTAACACCATGCCACAACCTGCAAATGTTTATGTGAGAAAGTGTAACAAGAGGATGAACGCTGGAGTGAATAAAACTTCAACGTGAGTATTGGAGGATGAAGGAAAGTGAGTAGAGTCCTTAATTGTACTTTACGGCATCAACCTCATGGGGACACACAGACTGCAACAAATGGGCAGGCTTGGGGTAAACTGAATTATCAGCCCCAATTCTTGTCCCTTTCCTACATTCACATGCTTGCTGTGAACGCACTGTGGTCAGATGTCCTTCTCGGCCTCTTTTTTGACTTGACTGCTGATGAAAGTGATACAGGACCAGCTCTAAGCCCAGGCTTAAGCAGCATCTCATGTATCACTTGCACTTCTACCCTCTGCATTGTCCCCTTCGCTCACTGGTCCCAGGAGGAAGATGAGAAACATGGAGCTGAGCTACTTCAGCTAACCCACCAACTCGTGACCTAGCAAGACGAGCTCATTGTTGAATGCCGCTGAGTTCCTGAGGCAAAAGTTGACTAACACAAGGCTCCTTTATGAAACGCTAACATTCGCAAAATACACAGGGTACTCTACAACAGTAGAAAGTCTTCTTGGCTATAGAAGTTGTAATTAAATTAGCAAATGGATGATTAGGTTCCAATTAGTTGTTTTTTCCAGAAACTCTGGTTTCAATGATGCATTATAGATCAAGCTTGTCCAACCGTGGGCTGTGTGCGGCCCAGGATGGCTTTGAATGCGGCCACAAACAAATTTGTGAACTTTCTTAGAACGTTATGAAATTTTTTTGTGTTTGATCTATGTTTTTTAAGGTCATCAGCTATCGTTAGTGTTAGTGTATTTTATGTGTGGCCCAAGACAATTCTTCTTCTTCCAATGTGGCCCAGGGAAGCCAAAAGGTTAGACATCCCTGGTCTAGATTCTAGTTTTATTAAGATGTTGATAGGTTACTGTTCTCCACAGCTCTAAATTCTATAGATATTCAACACTGGGAACAAATTTGTTCCAGGCAACAAGTACTTCTCCTTTAAACAAAACAAAACCCTCTTCCTGTATATACCAGTTCACTTTAAGCAGAGTGTATTCCCAATTCTTCACCAGGGCACTGAACCAACAATGACAATGAATCAAAGCCAGAGATTTTAAATGCCGTAGAATTATTTGACAGCAATTGAAGAGTGCAACTTCAGCTCTTTATATGTAAACAGTATTTCAACAAGGTTCTTAACTGGACAAGGATGAAGAGGTACTTTTAGAAATACAAGTGCCATGTAAATGTTAAGTAGTGGGTTTCAATGTTCAAATAATTCAGCAAAAAACGGCTTCATCTGACTTGTACTAATGGGAATTTTAACACAAAGACAGGGCTTCATCAGAAAAATAATTGATCTCCCAAGGGACAAACTCAAGACTAGGCAAACTCAAAAGCCTGTTGGTGGCCAGGCAGGTGGCATCCATGGACAATAAGGGAACTGGGAATCATGTGCAATCACTGGGGCTTAGCTGTTCACGGGAGGCCACGCCTGACTAAAGGGGCAACCATCTCCCCACCCCATGGACTGATGTCTCTGGAAACAAAGACCCAGGGCCACAGACCTGGGATTGTATATGAAACATCGTGGTTCTTAAAGGCCACCTTGCTTTTCATTTTAAAATCCTCTGGGAGTCAAAGAAAATTGATTTGCAGGCCACATGTGACCATGGGTTGGCAGTTTGTGACTTTCGCACTAGATACTCTGAAGTTACCTTGAAACATAGAAAGGTTAAAAGATGGTTTTAAATATATTGCATCTGAATTTTTGAATCTGAAAATGTATTATTCACATCAAGAGTAACTTTCCAGTAACTCTAAAAAACACATCACTGTGTTGTTTACAAACTCTCGCTCACTCCACTTTTGGACCTCCGTGTTTTCAGTCTTATAGTTCAGCACTGTTCCACACACCTACTTAAGTCCTATGAGTTATTTAAAACATGATTTAAATCCTAGCTTCTGCAGAAAACCTCCATGATCCTACTGAAGACCTCTAGGTGTAAGTTATGATGAGTGTCCCACATAAGAGGTCTGCATTGATTTCTGTCACATCTCATCAGCATCTCATAGCCCTTTCCCAGCATCCCTCAAGTGGTATGGCATAGTAACACTATGGGGATTCGCTCCCATGAAAGTGAATGAAGTCCAAAGGGCACTCACCGCCAAACACATCTCCATTCTGGTAGTTTTTCCCCTTCTGGGCTTCCTCTTCATTTTGAACAGTGGCAACATGCTTGGCGGAGGCACAGCCCATAGTCTCATTCGCTCAGCTTCAGCCGCGCTGAACTGCAAATCATCTCTACAGGCACGGGGACATTTTTCTTTTCTTTAAACACAAGGAAAATCGATCTTCTTGCTGAGTCGGTCAAGCAGTGTGCACCTGCAAGAACAGAAAACACAATCAGAATGGGTGAGACAGAACTGCGTCTCACTGTCCTTGCTGTGGGCTGTGTGACCAGCCATGTACTGGAACTCCTGTGTGACCTCCCTTGAGCTGGGGCTGGACACGACGCAACTACTGGAATACAACATGCCTCATTGTCACCTGATTCCCACTCAGGGAGCAAGATCAGAAGGCATGCCGCCTGCACCACACATGAATGAATGTTTTAAGGGAGAAAGGAGATACAAAAATACAAGAGCCGTCCAGAAAAAAATCCAGCCATTGTCAATATAACGAGAATGGTGACGTGGCTGGATACTTTCCGGATAACCCTCGTATATGCATTTATTTATTCAAATAAATAACAGAGCAACTACTGGCCCCACGTATACTTAAAGTGCCCGTATGTTTGCTAATGTTCTGGAATATCAGAAACCTTCAGAGTAAGGAAAGCACTCATGAGATGCTCTCAGTCCAGGAGACTGGGAAAGTTTGCCATTGTCCCCATCCTGTGCTCCAGGCCTGCTCTTCCCAGCTCCTCAAACTTTGCAGGGGGAAGGTGGCCTTTCTCCTCGGGATGAAATATGGGCTAGTTTACACATTTCTGGAAGGTTGCATACATTATTCAATATTTTATTTTACCTAAGGTGACACTGTTTGGGATGACAAAGGAGATGGAGGCAAGGACTGAAAACTTATTTTTGTCCATTTTCTGCTTAGCGGCTGAATGTCTTAAGGATTGAGCAGATGTAGGAATATGAATAAAGGACAACAAGGCAGTTACCTATCTCTTTCAGAGCCTTGGAGCTTTCATTTGAAATCTACTAAAAGCTGAAAGAGCATTCATTGATAAACCACAAAGGAAATAATCCCCTAGGAAGCTGACGTGAATTTACCCCAGGCCATTGCCCAAAGTCTCAGGGTTTGCTCTGCTCATCTTGCTCCTTTTTATTTATTTTATTCTTTCATCGCCCTTATGAAGCCATTCCAAGCTGGCGTTGGTGGTACAGTGGTGAGCATAGCTGTCCTCCAGCCATTCCATAGATGACTTATTGCAGGACTACAGATGTTCCCCTTGGACCATCTATCCATAACTTTGTCTCATTCATCCCACTATATTATAGGCCCTCACCTCTTCACACCATAGCTGAGAAAAGAAGCATCAAGCCACTGCTCGTAATTTTCATTAGCACCCGCCTTCCCTGACTCTTCTCTTTACAAACAACGGATGTTACTCGGCCTCAAGAACAGAGTTTCCAAATGCAGTTGCAGGCTTTCTTTTGCAACAAGATTGCTCCCCTTAAAGCCCTCTTTCTTAGAGCATGAATGACATCTATGGATGTAGAATTTGAGTCATTTACACCATCAAATCTCAGCAAAGGGAATTTTTCAAAGTAGCCCAACACTACAAGGTGGTTCTAAATCAATCTAATAAATGAACTTAGATACAAAGATAATGATGCAAACACAAATTTCAGTATTGACTCTATGGCTCCAACACCAGCCATGTCTTTGTATAGTTCTTCACACTATTTTCTATCACTAAATCATTAATAGGAAGTATAGGGTTAGTTGGTGAAGTTTTACAAATGAGGTCAATTTAGATAGTCAATGCTTATAGTTTTTTACATTATTAGGTAACCTTGTGTTACATCTTCATCTTTTTAAAGCTATATGGAATACACTGACATACCCCTATTCTTACGATATTTAGCAGTAATATCAATAAAGAGACAGTATTCCCATTTAATGATCTATTCATTCTGGTCAGTACAGCTCAAGGGCTTAATGGGGGAGGTATGCTGACATTTAACAAAGTCCACACAATATAATACAATTTAGTAAGTGCTGTGACAGAGGTGTCACAGGAATCTATGAGAATGCAGAATTAAAAAAAAAATAGGCAGAATAGATGATGAAGCGGTAGTTTGGAGGGTCTTAAAAGCTTGGGAGAAATGTACCAGGCTGAAAGGATAGGAGCACAACCCAGATGTAAGGGACTCTTCAGCTATGACACTAGAAGGAAGAAGAGCACAGAGTGTGTGTGTGTGTGTACACACACGTGTATACATGTGCACGCGCACTTGCGTGGGCACTTGTTAACAGGGGTCAAGGTGGGGCAGGCACGGAGGAGGACATTGCTGATACTGTGAGGCCCTGAAGGAGGCTCTGTCAACTTCATCCAACTTCATAGAAGTTACCAAACACCCTAAGTTACAGCAAGTCCTTCTGATCCAGATTTGAGCCCATCTTGCGAGACATTCCATTGGGAGTGTCAAAATCCATTGTGTCAAACCTATTATGGTTTGTGGAGAAACTTCCCTGAAATATGAGACAAGATGGGTAGGAGACGGATTCAGATCTAAGAGTAGGAGAAGGCGGAGCACTGGACTCTAACCAGGGCTTCCCATTCCGGGCCAGCACTTTCTCAGGGGCAGCGTCCGGCTTCCTCCTCACCTCCAGCATCACCAGGTCAGAACACAGGTGTGGGCTCCCAGAATGAATTCCTTCCTTTTCAAAAAGGAATGTGAGAAGAACTCCACACAGAGGCACTGGAGAGACACTGGAATAGAGAGGGGGAACCTCGCCCACTTCCCTGTCTGTTGCTGTCACCTCTTCAGAATAAACAAAGTAAAAGTGGGAAGGACAGTGGGAAATCCTAACAACATTCCCCAAGGACAGGGGTAATCCACTGACAATTTACAATTGTCCTCTCTGGGAGCCCTCTTGCATTTCTCTTCCTCATTCCTATTTCATATTAAAGCCTCATATGCTACCCAAGAAGTCAACGTAAGAATCTAAAATGTGAATGATCCTTTGCTGCCCCTGAAAAACACCATGTGGTGTTTTAAAAGTGTGTTTATCAAAAAAATCTTACTTGAATTTAAAAAGTTGAAATCTCATAAAAATCAATACATTGCAGCAGGCTAACACACATAAATCATATAAAAAAATTTTTTAAGAACTTCTTTGTTATTCATGGATGGAGGTGACAGGCATATTAAGAAGCACATTAGACATGATGTACATTCACATGACTCAGGAAGTTTCCATTTAATTATATATTTTAAAACAACACTATCACTCAATATCAATTCTCTGAAAATCATAGTGTAGATTTTGTGTCTGAAACATACATACTATATATTTTACAGCAGTAATTTAAAGAGTGATGTTTTCAAATTTTACCTCATCAAAAATATATTAACATTTTGCTTATTTTGAAGGTGATATTAATGAAGTCATTTGAGAGGCAGAAGGTCTTTGATTCATAAAGCTAACCATGGGTCACTGGGGAAAGTTTTTTAATATATCATTTGCATTCTGTATATAAACAGTTATCTAATCATTCATTTAATCAACAGATATTTATTGAAAACTACTAAATAATAGACATGTGTGTTGGTAGGATGTATAGAGGTATGTAAGACAAGATAGTGATTTCTTCCTTATCCCCATAAAATAGGTCCTTCAGAGAAAGGACATCATTAGAAAGACCACTTTCACAGCAATGTGGTGCAACTATTTCAGGTTAAATATGGAATGACCGAGGAGTTCACCACACAGGCACTTGATGCAGCCTTGTGAGAAGGAATGTCACGGTCAGGTTGAAGACCAGACCACAGCTAAAGAAACACCACTAAAACACCCCTGAACTGCATCTTTTATAGCCTTGTGTATGTCAGGGTTTCATTTCTACTGAAAAATTCTCACTTGACCTCAATCCAACTGAGACCTCAATTTGAATAGACCATCGGAAGTGCCCACCTCATGACTGCTACTACAATATGCTCAAAAACACTTCCCTTTGGTGTGTACGATCCTTCTCACAAACCCTAGCACTAGTGTTAGCATGCCTTTTTCCATTAGCTGTGCTCAGCCTTTCTCTTCCAACCCCCGCTACCTCTAATCATTTCCCTCCTTGAAACCACACCACTGAAAGAGAGGTAAGTCTGATGGTGCAAATGAGCGTGCAGAGAGCACACCACGAAGCAGATCTGAGAGTCTCATTTTCACGTAGTATTAACAACACACTATTTCTGAAGACACAGATCACAGTGTGAGAATTAAACAGAAGCATCTCTTTGATGTTTGATGGAATCTTCTAATACTAAGTCCCACTGAAGATGATTTTTTTTTTTTAACTAAATAATCTATGTGTTAGGATTGTCAGGCCGCTCTAAACACATGGGGTCCAATTAATTGCCATGGCTTTGTGTAAAAGTTTCCCCAAATGGTTCTACGTGTACATACCCTATACTGTGTAATGAGAAGTTGTCACACACACCCAAAATGCTGGGAGCTAATTTAATTTAGTACCATCTTTATAGAACATTTTCCCTGCTTTTGATAAAATACATTAGCAATTTGTAAATTCAACTCAAAAAATTTTTAAAGGACTAAAAAATTTGTAATGATGCATTTTTATCCTTTTTCTCCTTATACTAGCTAGGCCTCAAGCCTTTTTAGGGTAATACTTCAGGTATCTTTAGGGGAACTATTATTCCACAATACTTTATATTATAACATGAGAAAGTTCTTTGCTATACACAGTGAGTCCGTTACTTTTCTATGAACACATATTATATATATTTACCCTTTCATAAGGAAAGATTATGTTTTCAATGCTGTTGATTTCTCTTTATAGTTTTAGCTTTGTTGAGTTTTAATTGACATAACTGCAATATAAAGTGTTCAATGTGATAATTTGATATACATATTCATTATGAAAAGATTCCTACCATTGAGTTAATGATGAACACATCCATCACCTCACATACTCGGATTCACACGTTTACCTTTTAATTTAAATTTATTTTTTTGGTGAGAACACAAGTTCTACTCTCTCAGCAAATCTCTATTACACAGTAGAGTTTATCATCTAGTCACTGTGCTGTATTTATATACATTAGATCTTCAGAGCTTGCTCATCTTATAACTCCAACTTTGTACCCTTTTGCCAGCCTTTCCCCATTTCCCCATCCCCAGCATCTGGCAAACATCATTTCACTCTTTCTATGAGTTTGTTTGCTTGTTTTTAAGATTCCACATATACGTGATACCACACAGCCATGAAACATTTGTCTTTCTTTGCTTGGCTTATTATACTTAGCATAATACCCTCAAGGTCCATCCACGTTGTTGTAAATGGCAGGATTTCCTTCCTTTTAGAGGCTGAACAAGATGTGTATTGTGAAAACCGCTGTGATGAACATGAAAGTGTAGATAATCTCCTCAAGATCATAATATCCTTACCTTTGGATCTACACCCAGAAATGGCACTGCTGGTGGTTTCCTTCTTTACCTAACGTTTTTAAATGAAAGCACAGTTTCATCAAAAACACCCACTTCTATAAAATTGGGAAGGAAAATATGAGCAAAATTTTTCTGTTTTCAGAAAAATCAAAGAGCTATCTGACCTTTCTTTAAGAAGCCATGGGAAAATATTTATATGTACATAATATGATGGATAATTTTATTTGCCACCAATTCATCAGAGGTGTTTTTCATTTTGGATGGAAAAGCCAAAAAGACTGGAAACAGTTTCCCTGTCAGGAAAGACGCTTCTAAAAAACGAATTAAAAGTGATAAACTCTGTAAAGAAATCCTGGACCAGAACGAACATGAACACAGCACATGCAGCTGGAGGACTGGAGAGAAATCCAATTCTGATCGCAGTGGGTACATGGAAGCTATGAAGTCAGCAGTTATGAAAAAGACACAGTCACACTATTCACACAACAGGAGCAAAGGACACCCTTCCTTCCTCTGATTAAAAAGGGAAACCAAGAAAAGGCAACATCTAAAAACTCCTTTCTTTTATTAAAGAAAGAGCCAACATCTAAGCTCCATATAGAATAAATATATGTATAAAAAACTAATCAGTCTGTTTGCCCATCTGCTCTGCTTTACTCTAATGAATAGTGATGCAGCAGCCCACTCAAGGGAAGAAGAAAGGCAGCTTAAAAATCATTTCTATTGCTGAATTTCATCTTCAGCGATAAGAAAAGATGAAATACAGTCATTGGTGACAACATGGATGGACCTTGAAACCATCTTATTAAGCAAAATAAGCCAGACTGAAAGAATCAAGAAACACATGACCTCACTTATAGGTGGAATATAAAATTGAAAGTAACAAAGAAACAAAAACTATGGACACAATCAATAGTTTGGTGGTTACCTGAGGGGGGCGGGGGAGGGAGAGTGTAGTGGAGGGAGTTGGGAGTGGGCACCAGATATGTGGTGATGGAAGGAGAGCAGATTCTGGGTGGTGAGCACATAATGCAATGCATAGATGATATAATGTAGAGTTGTACACCTGGAAACTATATTGCCAACCAATGTCACCCCAATAAACTTAATAATAAAAGTAAATAAATAAAATAACAAAGAATATAAAAAATAATTTCTAATCTTACAGCTTGGGTGTCCTTGGGTTATGTTGACACCATTTCCCATTTCATTGTGAATGTTCAGAATAATACATGCAGGGATGTCATATTTGACAAGAGGATCGTCTGGAAAAGTCAAACCTTCCCATTACATGCAATTGCTGACATCAGAGAAGATATTCCTGCTTTGTATCAGACGCATTTGGTGGCATGACAATGGACAATATGCTATTAACCACTCAAAAACAAGAATTTTGGCCTCTGCTTTCTTTTTTTTTCTAATGAGAAAACTCTTGCTTCCACAAATAATAATTGTACAGAGATGTCTCTCAGAAACAACAATCAACAACCCTATATGCTGAACTATGGCCCAAGTGTTAACCACCAGGATGGCAGCAAAGGGTCTCACTTCCTGTGTGGGAGGCCCCCCGTTCAGTTCCCACCCCATGTGGCCTGACACCCAACTGTGTGGAATGAAACCCTGTCACAACTAATGATGTCCAACTGTGGAGACTGCTCTGGGCCCTCCCCCTTCTCTCTTTCTTTCTTCCTCTCACCTTCTCTCAAACAAAATAAATCTTTAAAAGAAAGAAACGAACAATAAGAAGTCTTATGCCAGATGATCCATTTCTTCAAGATATTCCACAGTAAGGTTTGAGGATAAGGAGGTAAGGTGGCAAGTGGAAACAGCACTGAAAAGGCAGTGATAGTAACAAGCTCTGGTCTCTGGTCACACACCTGGCCTTGAGCCTCTCTGAGCCTCTCTGAACCTCTGAGCCTCTCTGAACATATGAACTACCTGACATGTATCTAAGTGTTGCTAAGGACGAAATTACCACTTACAAAAAGGCTTTGTCTTCACTAGACTCATTTTATCGACAAACTTTGTTTCAGCCCTTACCCTATTAGGACATATTTGCAAAAAAAAATTTCACAAAAAATTTCAGGAAGCTCTATAAGGTCTTAAGATGATCTCCAATGATGTTATGGCCTGAGGATGTTGATGTAAACCATGTATAAAGTGAAAAATAAATAAATTTTAGCTCTAGTCCCTCTTATCTAGTTTTTTTTTTCTTTTTTTCTTTATTTTTATTTTTAACAGAGGGAGAGATACAGAGACAGAGACAGAGACAGAGAGAGAACTGAACTGGGGGAGCTCCCAGTTCAGCATATGGTTCTACACGGGCTGGGGCCGGGATTCGATCCCTGGTCCCCGGAGCTGCAAAGTGAGCGCTTAACCCACTGAGCCATCCCGGCTTCCCCTCTATCTAGTTTTTAATGAATTTAAAAAAAATATTTCTTGTAGGGATCTGTTTAGAAAAAGCTTATGAAATAATGTTCTTCAGCTAAGGAGTTAAGAATTTGGGGCCTTATTTTGCACCCGAAAACTCTACTATTATATTACCCGTGTATGTTTACACAGATCCGTGCATGGCTGACATTCTTTCTGGGAAGGCGAGAGAGGAAAACACTAGATCCTAAAGAAAGATACCCACCCACACCAGGGTTACCTACATAGAATTATGCTGTTTGTATTAGATATGATCCTCAGTGGTCAAGGCCAATGGCAGATACCCCAAGACTCTTGAGTTCTCTGTCTTCTTTCTACTTCCAAGACTCAGAATACCAAGGGAATCTGCAAGAAGCTGTCAGCTGGTGTCCGTGGGGAACCCTGTGCATCATGACACTCATGACTGGGATCCCTGGACGGCTGTGCTGAGGTTCACCATGTCACTTGGAACCAATCCATGTGACTCCCTGGTCAGTATCCTAATAATAATAATTGCATTTTCCCCTTCTTAAGAAATGGTTTTGAAAATCTAGGGAGATAATGAAATGCTTTGAGAAGTGCTTCTAAAGGCAACGTAATGTTCATCTGTGCCTACTTTGCTTTGTCAGGTGCAGGACATTACCTTTCAAACCCAAGGCTTTTCTCGAGCATTGAACAGAATCAGTTTGCCCAGAGGGCTCCTATAGGTGGCCCCAGAGAAAATGAGCGAATACAGATGGAAAAGGAAAGATAAAAATCAAGACATGACAAGAAACTAAAAGGAAAATAAGTATAAATTACTAAAAAAAAAAGGCACAACTTGATTTCAACATAAGCAAGTAAGTCATGATCCTTCCTGAATGGCCAGTGAAGCACAGTCCAGGTGAAATATACGCATTAAACTGTGGCCCAAAGTTGAAATACATTGTGAAGAACAAATATGATTCCTGCTCTCAAAGGACTAGCATTCAGATACGGATAATAGATCATAAACAATAAAATTCCAATGACTAATGTACAATGGAGAGAACGAAAGGACCGGAGATGTTCTTGAAAGTCATAGGCTATTTCAAGTCTATTAAATTAGTGCTCATCTCAGCTTTATTTTTTGCAAAAAGAGATGTAGGAAAATCCAGCATAATGCTCCACTCTTTGCAGACCCTCAGTTAGCACTTACTGATGAGGACAGTGAAACAGATGCCATGTCAGTTTTGAGCTGCTGATCCTCTCTAACACCATCAAATACAACAGAAATGAAACTGGATTAACCTCTCGGAAATCTTGAATTCACTTTGATGGTGCCAAGCACAAGAGTCATTTGCCACTGATCCTTGTCTAACGCAAACACTGGAAAAGCATGTATGACATTTTCATCACTCAATTCAGAGCCTCATCTTTGCACAAGATTACTGTGTTCTACATTTTTACATTCAATTCAGTCTCTAAACTTAATGCTGGCCTGGCTCGTATCACAGCCTTAATCTGGTTACTGTGGTAGATTAAGAAAACAAAAAGAGGACCAATAGACACAAAAGATGTAAATTATCTAAACTCATTATTAGAAGCAAGTATGAGAATCATATGAAAACAAAAAGCCTGCTTATATTTTATTTGAAGACTTTAGTATTAATATTTGAGTATGGATATATCTAATAGCCTCAGGACTATAAATAATTTTAATGTAGCAACACTTTGAAAAGATCTGAATCATGGAAATTGAAAAACAATGTTTCCCTCAAAATCTAAACATATATCCTTCTTCCCTCCAAAAATAACCTCTTTCCTCCTCCCCCTCCCCCTACTGAAATACATGAAATAATCCACGAGAGCCTGGGTAAGAGAGCCGGAGTCTCCCTCACCAGTCAGATTTCCAAGGTCAATTGTTCTTCTCTATATTCCCTCTAGCACTGGTCAGGCACACAGTAGGTCTGCAATAGACATTGAGTGAATGAATTCTCTTAGAACACTCTTGCCCCAGAGATGTCAAGGGCTGTGTCCTAGGTCATCAGCCCAGATAGCCCCTTCCTTAGCACATCCCCAATAACAGCAGTTAAAGATGTTCATCTGAGCCATCATAGACAATCTCAAATGAGGTTCAGTATGTAAAATTATGTTCAGTAGATACTCCCTAAAAAGGTACTATAATATGTAATATTACACTTGTATAATGCAATTTTGAAAGCTTTTGGCACACTGCTGGGCACTAATCTGCCCCAGAAAATTACTCTATTTATTTCAACAATCATGGGGTGGGGTGGGGTGGGGAGACTTGTTTGGCTCTCACATTCCACTAGGGACTAGAGACGCCAAGATGGATAAGTCAGCCAGACCTTGATGTGCATTTCCTGACTTTCAATTAAAATCTAGAGAGGTTTAGCAGTGCCTCTAAAACTCTTGCATCTGAAAAATCAAGGTGTTTTTCTTTTTTGGGGGGGGTGAACAGGGAGTGTTGCTGTAATTTACATCTTTGGTTAGATTTCCATGACAAAGAACTATTTCAGAATGACATCCTTGGAAGGCCAATCAAACTGGCATTATAAATATCCTTTTTCAGACCGCACGAATCAATGCCCCATTAGCCTATGGAGATTAAAAACCAACAACAAAAAAGAAAAAGCCACCTCAGTGCTCACACTGCTCTCAAGCAATGCACACGACTTTTGGGAACTTCATCGATTTTGTCCACCGAGGCCAAAAACATTCTGGGCAATCATCGACTTAAAGAAAACAGAAGCATGAAACTGAGAACAAAGATCCAGGAAGACAAGGCGAAGTGAACTGGTAATAGTTACTCCTTCCTAACAGACCCAGATGCCCTTCTGTCCCCACGTGATCACTCGTGACTGTACACTGAAGACACTTTCTTCCACGCCTATCATCATTTCTGGGATGTTCAGTGGGGGCAAGGGTAGCAAAAGCATAAAAGGGAGAACAAAAAGCTCCTCCCAGGCCACCAAAAAGCTATTAAAGAACATTACAGGGTTACAGGTGATGAGCCAGTATGACCTTGGAAATGTTACCAAACATTTGCAGTCCACTCTGACAGCATTATTTAAAATCAGCCCAGACAGCCCCATCTAAAGCAGCACAGTTAATGAACACGGTGTTCTTTCCTACTTGTCCAGCAAAATGTACTTAGAGGATGAGACCAGAGCCACAGACTGGGAGGACTGGACAGTGTGGCAGGAACGACGTGGCTGGAACGCGCCCATGGGGGACCACAGTTCAGCATCTAGATGCATCAGCCTCTGATGCTAACACTCTCCACAAACCCACATTCAGTTCCAGTCTGACATGTGGTTGATTAGCCCTTTTCTTGGAGAGGATTCGGCCGTATTCTATCCTAATAAGGCTCCACCGAGCTGTTATCTGCAGGGGAAATCCAGTGGGTGGGTGGCCAGGCTGAGGCGTTTTGGGTCGTGGATATGACCAGACACAGATGGCAAGGTGCTTGGTTAGAAATCCTGTATCCGGGAGGATGTCACCCCACCATTGCTGCTGTTACATCACCGCCATTATCACCCGAGCGATGGCACTGCAAAAGTAAAAGACACGAACTTCCTAATTTTTTAAGATCTTTCTGAGCCTTGAAGAGAATGTTTAGAATCCAAATTAAAATTTGTCTTTGTTAAATGCCCGCTGGACCCAGCCTCTCAACCCCTTAACTTGTTCATCAGCCATATTTGTTTTGGTTTGTTTTGCTTTTTTGAGAAAGGAAAAATATCTCACAAAGAATTGGTCCAATGAACACCAGGATGGTTCTACTGGCAGTTTTAAAACACCAGAACATGATAAAAATTTTTAGGAAAAAAATGTTTCTTCTCATAAATGGGTAATTATCCCATTAATTTTCTACAACAAAGACCAGTGAAGACTCTTCATGCACTGATTGGGTCAGGCCCTTCCCCTGCTCCAGAATCCTCTAGGTCTCACTAATGCTTCCAAGGCTAAGTCCAACAGAGGTGGACTTGCAAACTAGATGTGTCCTCAGGGACCACCTTGGTCAAGATTCTTAACGCTACAAATAAAAACCTGAAGGCCGGGCAGTGTTTAGGTGACTTAGACATACTGACCCACGGTCACCTCTTCCCCCTACTCTGAGGTGACTAGTACCCTCATCATCACATCAGGTGGTCTCATAGACCACCATTCTCTCCATCATCTGCTCACATGCCCACCTCTCTTCCTGCTGCTTAAGCCCCTAATTTTCCAGGAAGAAGGCTTCACACCACTCCTTGCCTTTTCTCTTGCCTAAACTCTTACTTACAGAGTCCATTGGTGTGTCTTAGGCATCTCTCCCTCTACAAATAGATTCTCAGTGCGTTGAGGGCAGAAATCATCTCCTGTATTTGTCTCCCCTGCTATATTCGGTGCCCTGCGAGGCAGAGAGTAGGAACTCAGTCGCCGTCTTCAAAATGGCCAGCAGTGGGCTGCCTTGGTCTGCCCACCTCTACACCTGTCACCCGGCCTAGAAGGCTCTCCTTCTTTCCTTGGTCTGGCTCACTTTGAATCTGTGTGAGCTGTCCCTCCAAAAAGTCCTGGTGCACCTGATAATTCTCCTTCATAGCACTCATGTCGTGTAGGATAGTCTTCATTCCTAACTGCCCATCTATGGCTTCCACTAGAGCGTAAACTCCCTGAGAGACATAGATCACATGTTTCTTGCTCCCTATTATATCCCTAGCTTTTAACATTGTATAGCTCAGAGTATGTGTGCAATAAATAAAAACGAGGGCCTGCAGAAGAAAGATTAAGCTCCTTCGCATGGAAATCAAGGCTTTCCATCTGCACCTCCAATCTCACCCAATCTCATCCAGCTTTCTGTGGGTACACTGCTCAAGCCAGTCTAGTCTTGTTACTAACTCCTGAAAAATGTTCATATTCTAACCCTAACGCCTCCGCTCACAGTGTCACCGTGAATAGAAAGCCCTTTTCATTTGTCTGTGCCTGTGATCCAAATGCTGCCCGCCCTTTAAGGTTCAGGACAAATCTTATCACCTCTAAGTAACCTTGCTCCGGGCCACATGGCTCTTTCCTGTCTCTAAAATCGCCTGCATGCGTCCCTATGACCCACTCACCGCCTATCCATGTTGCTGCGTGTCCACAGTTGTGTTTCCATCTCAGTCTAAGCTGGTTTATGGGTATCCCCCTCCCTCTAAAGTCAGCATGTACCTCTCACTTAGACAATAATTATACACATGGTATTGGGACATCTCCAGCACCGTTGTTTTATATTAAATTTCGTACATTTTTATCTCCATGTCTTAATTCATTTATGACAATTTCAAGGCAAATCATATGCATCTGATGTCGTTGATTCTGTACAATTCTTTGCACCAGAAGGTGGAGGTTACTAAATATGTTACCTGACATGTTGGCTAGAAAGCAAAAGTGTGCAGGATGGGACAGTGATGGAAATTATTTGGAAAAAAAAAAGTTTAAAAATTCTGATGGTTACAGGCTGCTTTGAAAGGTCAAATGGTGATAGTATAATTACACCATAATTTGGTAAAATTACTCTCTGAAGAAAGGTTATTTTAAAAATAAAAAAACTTTTGCCCATATGATAAGAAGTATGAGTGGAAGAGAAAATGTAGTAGGAAAGGAATAAAAAGGGAAAGAAAGAAAAACATTCCCCCAAGTTTGAGCCCCTTACCCCCAACCCCCAGATCAGGGGGCCTGGCCGTAACATTCACCATCACATCACTTGATTGTTGTTACAAGGTCTCGTTCATGACTGAGTAAATAATCATCGTGGCTCCACACAGACCTGCCTAACAACTCCCTGAACAAAATGATCCTCCTGGGCAGCAGGATCCTGGAGGAGAGGAACTCAATCTCTTTTTCCTAGTTGCCTATAAACATTTGCTTGTAATTAGTTTTTGATGTACTGTCTATTTTATTTTATATCTCACCCTGCTCCCCCTCCACCCCAAAATGTGTACATCAGCTGCTTTCCACCGTAAATAGAACTGTGGAGTTCAGGATTTAGGAATTCAGGGTTCAGTAACCTAGCAACAGAATGTTAAGACCTCCTAATCTGTACCCTCAACTGCCACACATCCATACAACCCGCCAGACACAAGCCTGCAAACCCACTGCTCAAATCAGGTTTGGCTAATCACAAATCAATACTGGCCGGCAACAGAAAAATCACAGAATACAGGTGGACCCTGTTTGCTGGGCCCCAAAAGCCTGTGTGTGTCAAGGAACATAAACAGGAATAGCACACACACACACCAGGAGAACTTGGCCCTGGGAAAATCCAAAGTAGCCAGGATCTATCACCTTCTAACAACCACCACCTCGCATGTTTTACATGCCAAAAGCTGAACACACATTTTTTAGTGGAAATAAACAAACATACCCATTACTAAGAATGTTCTGTCTGATGAAGATGACAACAGGGAAAGAAAGGGATGCTTTACTGGTTTATTTTAAAGAATTAATGAAAGCTGAATCCTCGTGTCCAAGACATACTACATGCAAGAAAATGAAGATGCATCCCTTCCCCTGTTGTGTGGTTTGGTTTGTCATACATCCACCTTGCTTTAATGGGCTTGGTTTCTAAAGCATCTGTAGTGCAGGGCCCTCATTTCTTAAAAAATATACATATTTTATGGGTTTCTCTCCCTTACTTACCCCACAGTGAAGGTCATGATATAGGAAAGCAGCATAACAATGTGGTTTTTGTTTCTAATCAACCCTCCCAGCAAAGGAAACAATAAATGAACCGTGGGAGGCTGTTTGTTCATTTGTATGTCAAAGAGAAAGTGAAATCCTCAATAGGGTGACACTATCATTTGTTTTCCCCAATGAAGCAAACCAATCAAAGAGGAATAAAACAGGAGCCTACCCTTCATCAGTCACGGTGTAACGGGTTCTTGTTAGATTAAACATCCTCCTTCCTTGTTTAGACTTGGTCCAAAAACAAAACAAAACAAAAAAAAACAGATGCGCAATGACATCAGCAAAACAGCCAAAGAGCATCGGTGATCTACAAGACAGGAAATGCAGCAGCCAGACTGGCATCCTTTTTAAACAGGTGCTGACTCCTGGCTGGTGGCTCTGGCTCTGCTGGGCAGGAAAGGGGCTCATTGAGAAGATTTGACTTTGGGTGGCAGCAAATTGGGAGGCTCAGTGCCTGAGGCATGGAGACCCAGATCTGGCAAAGCCCTCCAGCCCAGGTGGCTGCCTACATAGTAATGCGCCTGAAATAAAAAATCGTAGACCCATTGAATCCAATGAAAAGTGCCCAAGGGTGCTACTCTCCCCTCCAACTCAACAACCCATATCAGAAGCTGGACACTAACAACATTCTGTCAAAAAGACCAAAGACTGGGTGTGTCAGGCATTGGGGAACCCTGCTTACGGGCCCTAGGGTAGTCCATTAGGTGGACAAGACCACTGTGAGGCAGGTAAGGGACAAGCCGGTTCAAGCCCTGGGTGGCTGAGTGCTCAGAGGTGCTAAGCAAGAGGTCTGGCCTGTACAATGAATGATGGGGGCGATCCTGGGTCACGTGAGGGGTGAGAGGTGCTGATACTGAAAATGCCACCTCTAGCAGAGAGGCTCAGAGGACCGCAGGCATGTAAGCATCAACATTCTCTGTGACGAAAATGGACACAGAAGACAAGGGAAACGGACACAAGAGGGAGACAAGGAAGGACACCTGTCCTCAATGTCAACCAGTAACAGACCGCTAAGGAACCCGGGCACCTCCTGCAGAGCCTTTCCCACGCGTGGGCTCTGCTGACCTGCCAGGGTCTGAATGATGGCCAAGACGCTGACAGCACCGCCCTAATGCCAGGCAGGCAATCCAGATGCGCCCCTGGAGAGATGGAGGAGAGGAAGTACCAAGTTCAGAAACGGGCAGTCGCCCCGTTTTCATTTCCTGTGCTTGCAAGCAACGGGGTTTTAGTGAACAACAACAACAAAAGATTAGTAAGAGTATCAGAGCATATTTGACAGTACTTATAACACCTGCAACCTTAGTCCCTCTTGCTGGCTTATCTGCATCCCAATTTCTGTTGGATGTCTATAGAAGCTGTATTTTATTGGGGGTACAAACATCCACAGGGCGACTGGGGTCCTGCTTCTCCTGACCATGGCAGTAGTAGCTGGAATGAGCAGAGTGAATGCTGATATTGGCGGGCCTCACTGAATGACTCCCTCCAGCCTCTTGCTGGTTCCCTCACCCCTCATCCACTTGCGGGGCCACCAAGCAACCTGATTTTGAATGAAATCTGTGGCAAAGACGTCTAGAGAAACACAATGATCAGTTTCCTGCCTTCCACAGGGGAAACGTGCTTTTCTCTCAGGGCCCTGGCTCACTTGGCTTTCTTGGGGGGGTAAATAGGGGTGTGGGTGGGGGGCGGGCTAAATGTGGAGTCAGTGTGGGAAAGTCCTGAAGAACAACCAAAAAGAGAAATGGGGTGCAAGACAATGACATGCTGAGCAGCTGGGGGTGGGGCAGAGGAAACAGCAGGCAGCAGAAAAGCGAAAGAAAGATAAGTCAAAGAGAAGGGAATGGATACAAAGGCTTTTACGAATGCTTTCCCGGCCAGGTCAGCTCAACCTCTAGACTGCTCAAAGTGTGCACTTTCAGGAAGCCTCTGTCATCCTCGTGCCTGGCAGCCCCCTTCCACACTCAGCCCCTCCCTGCACTCCGCACACTGTGTCCTCACCAAGTGCTTATGTGTCTGTTTCCAGGACCAGACCATGAGTGACCAACACAGGGACGCTCTTATGCACTTAAACACACACACACACCCGATCCCCGATTCCTAGCACCATGACTGATGCACAGAACATGGTCAACATGCTTGCCAATTACCACAATTCCTAAAAAGGAAGAAGGTGTTAAAACGGATACTGGTCATAACAATCCTAGGGTAGCTTTGGGATCTTAAAACCAATATACAGCACAACAAACAGTAATAAAATCCTTTTATAAGAAAGGAAAGTCATTCAGTCCCTGGGAAACAAACAAGGAAAGCTGCCTGCATTTCTTTCAATATTCCACAAGGCCCAAGTGGGCACTTTTTATAACTGGCATAGATTCCTATGGGTATATACTCAGCAGTTAGCACTCTTTGACCTAAACGTGCTAAGGCAAACCTCAAAGAGAGTCTGATTTACCCTTCACCTTCTCCAGGAACAATTTATATGCTGGAAAACTATAGTCCATTATGTTAGAGTGAATTTCTTGAATGTTAGGCTATTTATTAAATAAATTACTTCCCAGACCACTTTCTAATCTACGTTTCTAGTGAAGATGGTAGAAACTGACATAAAATGTTAGGGCCCTGGAAAAGTCTCTTTAATATTAACAGTGTTTCCAAGAAAGGAATCAAGATTCAGAAAGAAAAGGACTTTGTAATAAACAGAATGAAGCGACATACATAGAAGGCAGTGAAGTAATGGTTAAGCAAATATGATTACTACTAAGATATTTTACTGTAGGTTGTTTTTTTTTAACATACTGTTAGTTTAATTCAAGAAATGGGAAAACCTTTAATAGAATTATCTCTAAAACAGAGAAACATGATAAAAATATGACTTGTACTCTAATTCTTATTTATTTAAATTTGCCACAAACTTATTTATGCGAAAGTTAATCTCTCTTTTTGAAGTTCCACCTTTCTATCATTATTTTGTTTCCTGAAGCAAATTTTAATGCACCTTAAACTCCAAGTTAGTTTATAAGTTTGATTCTTTTTATGGCATATTTTTAGAAATGATTGAAAATTAACTTTGTTATCAGAAAATTTCCATTCTCTTGTGATAATTGGTGAAAAGTCAGATCGTCATAAAAGCCAGAGTTGGTGTAAATGAATGAAGATGTTAAATTGAAATACTTTTAGAGTTGTTTCAAATTACAGCAGATCAAAACCATACCTTATTATTCAATACGTGTGTGCCAAGCATAATATATTTTTTCTTACTGTTTCAAAAGTCTTTATCTAGCAGTACACAGAGGGTGCCAAAAAATGTATACACATTTTAAGAAAGGGAAAAAAACTGTATTAAAGTTGTAATTACTCAATATAGACTGATAACAAAAGATAAACACAAGTCATGTTTGACTTCTGAAATTACAAGAGGGACTCAAAGCGGTTACCATCAGTATTTATGTAATACATAGGCAACATCTCTTAAAATGTGCATACCGTATTTTCCGGCGTATAAGACGACCGGGCATATAAGATGACCCCCTAATTTCACAGTTAAAACATAGGTTTAGGCCTATATTCGCTGTATATGACTACCCCCACTTCCGAGGCTGTAGTCTTATACAGCAAATATAGGCCTAAACCTATGTTTTAACTGTAAAATTAGGGGGTCGTCTTATACTCCCGGTCGTCTTATACGCCGGAAAATACGGTACATTTTTGGGGCACCCCCAGTATATGTTAGCTCCTTTAGGGAAGATTCCTTTTCCTTGTTTCCCCAATGGGACCCCACACAGATGAATGCACAAAAAAGAGATTGTGACACATTTTTCCCCCTTCTGAATCCTTGGTTAAACTCCTGAAGAGAAGTATATATTAGTAGAAGATGGACAACAGCGTAAACATCAGTAGGACAATGTGTACCCTATACCACAAAATATTAATACTTCTATTGGGATCACCTATCTAGCCCTTAAATACAGGGACCCCAGGCAAAGCTTCATGAAGGCAGCAGGAACAGGTCCCCTGGGCCATGCAACTCCCACATCTAGCACAGGACACTCGACACCACCTACAGAAGCAGAACGGGGCAGTTAAAAGAACCCAAGCTTTGGAATCACACAGATCAGGGAAGAGTCAGGCTCTGTTCTTTACCAGCCATGAGATCGAGGGAGAGTTAAGCTCTTAAACCTCCTCTTCTATAAAATAGGCATAATACCATCAACCTGGTAGGACAGTTCTGAGCACTTACAGCAAAACTTACAAAGCAACTGCCATTAACACCATGCCCTGAGTAGACAAAAACTTAATAGAAGGTAGTTATCATTATAAAGAAATGAATAC
>PVKE010004721.1:41534-62935 GCA_004027555.1 Craseonycteris thonglongyai
GAGCGCTCGCTTTGAGGCCACGAGGACCGAGGATCGAATCCCGGCTCCGGCCCAGGCAGGACCCACGTGCTGAACTGGGGAGTTCCCACAGTTCGGTTCTCTAGCTGTCTCTGTCTCTGTCTCTCTCTCTATCTGTCAAAAGTAAAATAGAAATAAATATGCACTGAAGATAAAACAATTACTCTCTAAAAAAAAAAAAAGAAATGAATACTAGAATCCTATCCTTATACCGTAAATAAGTAAAAATTAAGTATCGGGAAGCACGCATGCCCTTAAGCAATACAAATGGCTATTATTGCCTAAAGAATCTTTACACTAAACTACACTCCCATAAAAAGGCTCAGGACATGCAAAGATGACGCAATCACATATTCCCTGTATCTGTGTTATGGCCCCATCACAACTCAGACTGAGCATGCGGGAAGGCAGCAGACTGACAAGTGGCAAGATAGCCACCAGAGAGGCGCAAAAAGAGCCAAGCGTCGATGTCAGAGTCTGGGCAATGCAGTTTGTACAGTGACAGCATTTTCCACTGCCTGAGCCCCTAAACCAACATTCACATGAGTGATCACGAAGAGGTCAGATTGCCTGCAGCCGACTGATTCCACTTCAGAAGGCAAGAGAGTCAAATCTATGTAAAAAATATTTCTACCCAACCAGTTAGTTGGCCTCTGCTCCCTCCAGAGGGAATCCGTGCCTGTTCTCTTTGGGTTCTGCCAGCATTCTGCTCACTTCTCCATCGTGGGCTAACTGGTGTTAGCCTGTGCGGCAGGAGAGGGGAAGCACGTTGAGAACAGGTAACCGGTTTTATTCATCTGTGCTCAGTAAGTATGTGCTGCATATGCCAGGTTTCCTTTCAAGATGACAGATGCAATTCTAGTCACTTGCATGTCCCCAAACAAGTTCTTTCCTGCCGGTAAAAATTAAGTTCATAATGTTGCGGGAAGCAACACCCAATGGAGGATATCAGAGACTCAGGCAACTCTTTAGATAGAGAAAGGAGATCTTATTAGCCGCGGAGCACGTGGGGCTAGAAGCATCTAAGCACGCGCTCCCCTTCGTTACATTCCTTACAGCTTATATGCTTTTTCCAGGGTCCATGTGATTCTTTTGTCTAGGGTCTTACGCACCTTTCATGACTCAAGTGGGGAGGGAGAGTCTCAGTGAAACGGTAGGAATCTCTGGATAAATGTTGTTAGGGGCATAAATCTTGTTAGAGGTTTCCTGATAAACCTGTTACCTTGATGTTTTTGAGGATCTCCAGGTGGCCAGTCAGAGGTTTCAAGGGTGTATGTAGTTGATCTGTCACCGGTATGAGAGCCTCCGGGAGGCCCTTTTTTCTGCTATCTTAAATTTCTTCCTCTCTTAATAACACGAGGGCTGTCCGGAAAGTATCTGGCCATGTAATCATTATCATTATGACAATGGCTGTATTTTTCTACTGACAGCCCTTGGACTCTACAAATGTCTCCCTAGCTTATTGCTTCAGCCGCAACATCATCTTCTTACAGAGTGTTTGTTTACAACTCTAAAATATTGGTAGCGATGTTATTAGAATTATGAGGCAAAGGATAATGTCAAACCAAATGATCCCCATCACCTTCTCCAGGAAGCTGCTTCAGATAACTTCTTCGGTATGGCTTGATCGCGCTCTCCCCAAATGCTCAAACCATTCGTTCATTCTGTTTGGTCAACACTTCATGAGGCTGTGGGGCAGCACTAGACGAGGCTGGGACAAATATATGGATGAAAGTATTCTGTTTATAATGGAGTGATTGTTGGGGGGTAAAGGATGAGCAAATAAGAAACTGCAAAATATTAGGGTGATGGCTATAGCTATCATCAAACCAAGTAGAGGAGAGAAAACTACAAAGTATGCCTGGACAAATTCAAGAAAGACTGGGCAGAAGGTAGAGTTTGAGTTGACACTTGGAGAACTTTAACATGAAAAATACCAAATCTGGGATTTGTGCTCTTATAATTGTTTCTAAAGAGAAAGGATGGGAGTATCTTGATTGTGAAAGATTAATAACATAGCATAACCTTTGTGGCAATCACCAAATTTCTATCTCAGAAGTAAATTCTTCATATTGCCTTTAAGCTGTTAGCTATGCTAAGGAAATTACCTAACGTGGTTCATTAAAGAGGAAATTAAATTTAAGCAGGAAGCAATGAAAAGAGATCAGGTGTTGTCAACCTAACGACTTACAGTCAGTAAGAACCAGGTTCCAGTCTACATATACTCTGCATATACACAGAGAATTATGCAGCTTCTTAATGTATTTTCAGGGACTATTAAAAAATTAACAGCAGAAACCCGTAATATCTCAAAGACTGAATGTTATATACCCATTCATTCATGACCTCATTCAGCAGATATTTATTCAGGGCCCAGCATGTACGGAGTCATTCTAGATGCTTAAGATATGATGGGAACAAGGAATATATGGAATATTAAGTGTTATTTTGAAAGAGTTTTACAGTAAATCTTAATATTAGCAATCCTAGAAAGGTAACTTTGTGGTTGTATCTTCATCACTGTCTCCAAAGGAAGAAAATACCAGGGCCAGCAAAATGCTGTCAGAGAAAATGTACAAAGAGAGAGTTCCTACCTGAGGGGTGGAGGAGGCTGCCTATCTTACAGCTTAATACTTTGTTTTTCAAAGTATGACCTGGGGACCAATGGGATCGTGGTGCACCTGGGATGCAGAATTAGGTTTCACCCCAGACCCAGCATCAGCATTTCTAACAAGATCCCAAGAAGTTTCAGAAGTACTGTTATCACAGGTATTATTTATAAGTTTAATTATAAGACAGGCCACCTTAGATTTGTGGCTCAGGGAGGCATCTAAGGATCCTTCCAACTTTGGAGACAACACTATGACAATCTCATTGAAAAGTCTGGGAAAGGCTCATTTACCCTTTTAAAATGTCAGGTACAAAGGTTAGGGATGAAGCTATAAGTATCTTTATTATCTTTAATAGTGGAACTTTGGGAAATTCAAAATTCAGATGACAGAATAGTGATAATAAAAAACACGACATATCACACATTAAACTCGAATGCCTACTCTCAAAATCTAGAATTTTTTTGAAATAAGAATATAATCAACTAATTAAAAATAGCCTATATAAAAAATATATATTTACTACCCCTTAATTCTCCCAAAGAACTCAGGAGTCTGAGAACAGTTTTGCATTTGCTTGAGATCAGTGACACAGAATTCATAAGAAATATGGGGAAACCAGCATGTGGCACTAGGCTCCTTTAGAGAGACCCATTTCTTCCATATGCTATTGACTAGTGGGCTAAGTGGCCCCTGCTGCTGGACCTACCATTAAATGTACCCCGGGTTATCTGTGACTATAATTACTAATTCTATCTCCATCTATTCTGATAATAGAGTATCCATATAAAATTGAAAGTTGCTAATCTCCTCAACTACATCATACTGAAATGTATCAAATATGATGTGCGACTCAAAAATAAAACAAAAACAAGAAACAATCATCTGTTCTTTTGATGTGAAAAGGATTGTGCACTCAGAAGTTTTTCCTCCAGGTCAACTGGTCAACCAAAGTCTTTATTTGGAAGTTTTGAAAAGGTTGCATCGTGATTTGTGGGGGCGGGGGGGGGGGGGGAAGTCCCAAGCTGTGGCAAACAGCCAACTGATAAAGAACCTGCCCACACCGCGCTGAGTGTTCAGTAGTTTCTGACCAAAAACAGCACAACCCCCGTGCCCCACCCTCCCTACTCACCCAATCTCACTTCAAGCAACTTTTTGTTTTTTGTTTCTCTGACTGAAAAAAGTGCTCAAAGGAAAATGTTTCGCTGATGTGGGAGAGGTGAAACAAAAAATTGCAGAAGCACTAAAAGGCATCAAAATCAATGAGTTCAAAAACTGTTTTGAGCAGTGGAAAAAGCATCTCAGTAGGTGTATTGCATCAGACAGAGAGTGCTTTGAAGGTTACTGAAGTTTAAATATGTAAGAATAAATCCACAATTTTTAAAAAGTAAATGCTGGGGATTTTTTGGGTCCCTCCTCATATATTGAAACTTGAACTACTCTTAATCTTAACGATTAAGTTTTAAATATATAAAATTCCCCAATCACTGCCTTTCCAAATGTAAATTAAAACAAGGAATTCACACTCTGTACATATTTTTTAGTGTTTTCCTTATGGATCTGCTCGTGTACATTTAGCTTCAAGCACTTGGAGCCCCACATGAATTGTATTATCCTGCTCTCTATACAATATTTTGTTTCTTGTTTTGAAGTTTAGAAACAAATTTCACTCTCTCTCTCTTTCTCCAACCACTGGAAAGAAAGATTAAATATAATCTCTCTTCTCTTTTGGAGATGACTTTTCAAAATGTCATGTAAAAGCCCATTCTGGGAGAAGCAGGAACGCAGCTTCATTCAACCTTGAACTCTAATTTACACAGACAAAAGCTATAAACTATCTGGCATTCGCTGTCCCTTAATCCCTGAAGTTTCACACATGAAAACTAACAGCTATTTCTTGAAGAACAAGTCAAACACGGTGGCTACAAACGAATAACCTAGTGAAAAAACAGTTTGGGCTGAGATTTCTTCAGAGATTAAAAACCAGCATGGGTGGCCGCCGCAAGCAGAGAGGATATTAACATCAGGACCTTCAGCAAACTAATGAAAAGACAAAACACTGAAACAGAGGCCAGTGTTTACCCTGGGTTATTTCCTTTTGGAAAATGAAACACTAGTTTGCTGAGAAAAGCGGATCTAGTAAAAATAAATAAATAAATAAAAGGGTTACTACACTGTATTTGAGTCAATTCTTTCAAAATTTACGGATAGCAAAGAAGGCATTGAAAACACCATCGCAAAATAAAAAAGTCAGAAGCACTGCTTTCAGCTCTGCTCGTACCAGAGCTAGGTGGTCGACCTGGGCTTCCTAGATGCCAAAGAAAGGTCAGTTGATACTGAGTTCCCCCCTTTGCTCCTCGAATCGCTAGAGAAAGGACTGGGGTCCAGCTTTACAAGATATGCATAAGCCTGGCTGTCACACAACTTTGTCTTCTTCTTCCCAAAGCGATATGAGCTGTGGTCTTCACCACTTAGTGACATTTTACAGTGTGCTTCCCAACCCGGAGATTTTTCTAGAGACAGGTTGTGCCTTCACATCAGCCAGTTTATTTACCATTTAGGAGGGAAACAGCCCTGGCTGAAGAGACCAAGGGCCTCTGGGAAAAAGAAATCCTGCCAGCCACAGGCTTGAATGCTTGCTTCCTCCACACTGAAGGCTTCGCAGTCGTGAGGCATGGGAAGGCTTTTTGTGGCACAAATAATAGAGGTGAGGCAAAACTACTAAAATGTTTACGGGCCTTAAAAATTGCTTACCAAACAGCAGTTTTATAATAAAACTATGTTGGGTCACAAGAAAGACAGAGACAGAGCAAGAGCGGGAAGGACAGAGAGATAAAACAAGCAAGATGCTCCTGCCTCGTACAACCTGAACAATCTCAGCCATCCTGTGTGACACTGTAAAGTGACTCAGAACTTCTTTGTGTTCCTTAGCTACAAAAAGGCCAACCAGAGTTTGTTCGGAGCCATCAGCCACACAGACACTTCATGAAAAGGTACACAGGTCATCGCATTCCTACACGCAAATAACACATGTGATTATGCCCTATTTTTGACACCTGGCCACGCTGAGGTTGGGCTGATATTACATGAGGCCAATATACCCTAATTTTGCAAGCAGAAAAACACAGAGTTACTTTTGGGGCAACCCTTAATTCTTCTGTTTCTAACCCACATCCAATGGCAACCCCACCAATGAGATGAGAAGTACAATCTCCCTTGGGACTGAAAGGAGAGCTGGTCTCCCCGACGCTTGCAAAGAAGGGGAATTTTGCTCTGTCCCAGGCTTTGAGGATTCTAGAAACAATCTTCACAGGAGATGCGGTGGTGATACCATCACTCCTGCCAAACAAACTTCCTATCTTGTCAACAAGAAATAAGTTCCCTCCAAAAAGCATTCCAGAAAATCTGCGTCAGGAACACGTTTACATTGCACAAGCACACGTCTAGGAGTTTAAAAACTATTTCCTCCATGACCCAGAGGGAGAGTTCATGTAAGTAGCTGGCTTTGGCTGTGACTTCTGATTTCAATGTCGAAAAACATTTCACCTTCCAGGGAAACCAAAAGATCCCTTGGGGGTTGATTAGCATTGTTCTTCATCTCTAATAATAAACTAACATTAACATTTATTTCTAAAAACAAAATTATTTATAAGGGATGTAATCACTCAATGGCGCATGTGCTTATGAAGTTTATAAACATGGAAAATTTCAGCTTTCAGACGCTTACAATTTCCTAATGCCCTTTTTGTGAACTTGGAGCAGAAGAGGCCACCCCTGGTACAAGATACTCATTTGGGCAAGAATTCTGCCATTAACTTTTCACTCATTTGTTTTTCAGCATATTGTGCAACCACACCTAAGCCTTTAGAGAAGGTATGTGTTTGTGTGTGTTTGTGTGTGTGTGTGTGTGCGTGTACAGAATCCTTTAGAACCACAAAGCAGAATATTGTAACTGTTGATGGATAGATTGAGATTAATGTTCCAAAATTGTGTCAAACTATAAAATTTTAAAAAGAATAGGGCCAGCAATTATTTCTATGTGATTCATTATTTTATATCACAGCTTTCATAATTTTTATACAGGTGATTTCAGAGGTAACCTGAAACTTTTTCTCCATCCTCATTTCTGATTTTAAAGAATAAAAGAACTCATTCACACACACATACAAACACACACACAAGCTAGTTTTTCTCCCTGACCTTTATGAAGCCTTTCAACCAGATACAATTTAATTAAGCTTAACGTTGATATGAATATAAAAGATAGGAATATTCAAGCAAAAAGACAGGCAATCTTTATTTGGATTACCTATCTAGTTGTGTGTGTGTGCATGTGTATGCACACACCTTTTGGACATGCCACATGCTGCCTTGTAGGTACTTCACTGGGACAATCGCCTCTGCTACTGTCACCATAGAAGTTTTCTCATTCTTTGTATTAAGGCATCGTTGACATCCACTAAAATGCACTTATTATTGGGCAGACAACATAGTCTACCATTAACACCCCTTCTGGATTTTGTGCTACAGTTGAGCTGGTTAGACACCTAGCAAGTTCTAATTTGGGGCAGGGAGGAGTCCAGGAAAAAAGGCAGCAAATAGCACCCTGCCTGGGGGGAGGGGGGTCATGAGGGAGGGTATTGGGTTTACTGGGTTCCTTAGAGGACTGCACATAGCTGGTGGCGGTGCTGTCCATTTCACTGGCTCCATTAAATCCAGTAAAAGAATGCTCCTCTGATTGAATCCTGAGTGACAAACCCTTCGTGCAACCTCTCTGCACGGTGACCTGTACACCCTCCTCAATGGCAGCACCAGACATCTACCTATGACCTCACTGTGCTGTCTTCTAAACAAGTGACTCATACGCCTGGAATTGAAGATGCCCCACCCTCCAATCCTACAGTAAAAATACCCTCTTCCATCTTGTGTTCTGTGACCCGCATCCCACAGCAGGCTTTTCTGTGACTTCCAAAACCCAATGTGAGCCTTCCTCTGCTGTCTTCAGGATTAAGGGCTCCCACACCCTGCCTCCTCCACCTCAGACCTGGCAGGATGAGATTACTGAACACTGAAGAAAAGCTCCACGGGATACATGACCTCCCAGTTAGATGCAAACTCACAGTTATCTGCTCAGCTGTGGGCTTATAAACAATTAGAGACAGAAGTCTTCACTGTGACTGGCACTATGTTAAAATCATTAACAAAAACTTTTGGGACTAAAACTGTTCATAGATTTCAATAGCCATTTTCCAGGAAAATGGGTCCACTATCAATATTGAGTTCAGTGGTTCCTGGGCATTAAGAAATCTAATCTGGAAGCTATCTAATTGTTACCCATCAATGTAACCCCAATAAATTTAACAATAAAATTAAAAAAAAAAAGAAATCTAATCAAAACCCCATCTTTATTATTATTATTATTTTGCTAAAAATACTATAAAATCAATTAAAAATAAAATTCAAAGAAGTTTAGGAAGAGAGTAGTCTTATTTCAAACCCTTTCCTCGCAGACTAGGTTAAAGGGGCCACTAAGAATGGAGGAAGCAGAAAGGAAGGGAAGTAATCAAAGTCCACTGAGAAAACCTTCCTCTTGAAAATGGCCTCTCACCTACCCAGCCCAGTGGCCACTCAGACAGAACAGCTCTCCTCTCTGGAGGAGATGAGATCCAGGAAGAAAGGAGCCCTGGGGTCTCTTTGCCACCTCCTTGAAAGAGCTGCAGGTGGCGCCCTCCTGCAGGGAGGAAGGACCTGAGGGACCCGAGGGGCCCTGGTGGGCCGCATTCAGTGATCACATATTAAACACTCATAGCTTCAGTCCTGGACAATAAGCTGGGTAGTCAAAGATGCGGTGAAGGTACTAACAGGCTGGCTTACAGCCCTGTAAACAACAACAAGGCGATTAAAAACAACACCTAATGTAAGCAGCAGGTGCAAATGGCAGAGCGAGCATTTGAGAGGATCCCACATGCTCCTGGAAACCCTCAGAAAGAAGGGTGATCCTTGAGACTTCAAATGGTTCCCCTGGTCGTCAAGATGGGGAGGGGAAAATGGTGAAAAGGGGTGATGACTTCCAGGTACAACAAATATATAAGCAAAGCCGAGGAGATGTGACAAATATGTCATTCTCTAGATAGATCCGAGGAGGGAGTGTCAGGAAATGACACGGCTTAGATAAACAGGGGCTGGATAATGAAGAGCCTTCCTAAGACCTTGTATGTCACTGATGTCATCAGAGAAGCAAAATGACCAGATGTTTGTGCTGGAAACATTTCTGGGAACAGAAGGGATTGGGCTACCAGCGAGGAGACTGGTCAGAAGGTTTTATGGTGGTTGTCCAGTAGCCAAGTGACAGGTGGTGAGCACCCAAATTAAGACTCCGAAGAAGACACAAAAAACAGCACATAGGAGGTAAAATGATGAGTCTGACGACTCTTCAGATGCAGATGTTTAAGTAAGGAAGACAACGGAATCTAACTCAGAGGTATCGGGCACGAAGTGCAATTGGGTCAGTGGTAACACGTCCCCATGTTATCTTTAAGGTGTTATAGGAGATATGGAGCAGACAAATAAATGGAGAAGGCAGAAGCACAGGACAGAGCTGTGACCCAGACAGCACATAGGAGACCCAACGTGCAGGTGGAAGAAAAGCTGTGAATGCAATTGCTCAGCACAGCATGCAGGGAGGGGGCCCTTAACTTTGAATCATGGACCCTTGAAAGTCGAATAAATGTTATGAGCCTAATTCCTAAAACATGCACTGGTGCATAATATACGTAAGGTGCTAACTTCAGAGGAAATATGCATCCTTTGAAGCTCATCTCTGAACTCACAGGTTAAGTACTCCTAGTATTAATATAAAGCAAGAAGATGGCTGAGGAAGGAGACAGTGAAGCAATAAGGCAAAAGAAGAAACTGCAAGAGCTGCCAAGAAGAATTAGAGCCTCTGAAGTCACTGCAGACCACTCCTTCTATTTAGAAATATGAAATGACATGCAGTATACAGGGCTGTCTGGAAAGTATCCAGCCATGTAGTATGAAAAACAGAGACATTGACAGCTGGATTTTCTCCAGACAGCCCTCGTGTAGACAAGACTGAGTTTCAGTGTAGAATTCTGGCTCCTTGTGTTTAAATTTATTTTTCTTATGTAAAATCTCAAACATATTCAAAGTAGTGAGAACAGTATAATGTAGCCTCTTGTACCTACCTATATCTGAACTTCAAGAGTTATCAACTCATTTCATTCACTTTATTTATCAACAATTATTAACTCCTATCATTTCATATCAACTCCTATCATTTCACTCATAATACCAGGATCTCTCTCTTTAAAAGGACCACACTACCAAAAATAACCATACCACTATTATTATTACATCTTCGAGTCCTTCAAAATCATCAAATATCCAGTTAGCGTTCAACTTCCCCCAGTTGAGTCATATTTTCATTTTATTTTCAGTTTGATTAAATCAGGATTGAAATAAGGTCTGCACATTGTTACTGGCTGATGAGTCTCTTTAGTCTCTTTTAATCTATGGGTTCCCCATCCATGTATGTTTCTCTCTCTCTCTTTTTTTACACACATGGTGTTTATACTGTAAAGGTTGGTTGGTTGGTTGGTTGGGGGGATTCCTAGTTGCACTCTCAAAGTATCATTTAATGTTCATTTTATTCTACTACAACCTGTGAAGTGATATTTGGATATAGAATTTTGATTCGATTCAGGTTCAATATTCTTTGGGCAAGAATATTTCCTAGAGATTGAGTTCCATCCGGAAACACTTAAAGTCGTATTTTCTTAAAAGATGGGGCTCACAAATTATGCATATTTGCTATGGGAAAGAAACCAGTAAAAAAATATGGCTGAAGAATAGGAAAAAGTGCAGAATAAAAGACAGTGGATGGTGGGAAAAGAAACAGAAAAATATACAAAGTGACTGCAGACTCTACTCTTAAAGCACCCTGACCTAGGGCCATTTTAAGCAGTCCCAAGCATCTTTCCATAGAGTCGAGGTAATAACTGGCACCAAACGCAGTAATTCTAAAGGCATCAGGAAAACAAATTACTTTGCATTTATTTGGTCAAAAGTGTGAAGCATTTCCTGAATTTGAAAAAGCCTACCATTAAAATTTTCAGGATTAGAAGTTTCTATGCTTAACAAGAGTTAAGAAAATTCACTGCACCACTGAATGGGATAACAATTTTGTCTTGTAAACACAGAGACCATATAATTACATCCTCTGACCTGTAAGGGAAATATTTAGCCAATAATATAACATTGAGGTAATTATTACGATAAAGCAGTAATAGTGAAAGAGAGATCCAAGGTTATGTATACCCTTCTAATTAATTTTCACCATTATCCTCACATGGTATTTTTTTCTAGAGACCTAAACTTTTCATGTCACACAATGCACCGAAGAGCAACACAGGGCACCATTAACAGATATCCCTGAAGGCTCACATTCATTCCACCCACCTGCCCTCCCAGAAAACCTGTCTAATCGTCTCTGACTTTTCTGCTGCCCCTGTTTCAAAAAGACGAATTCTATTTCAACGTCTATAGCAAGTAGGTTCCAACTCACTGAGTGTTCCTGTACACTATAATTACTCTGCCATTAGAAACAAGTGCCAGGTCTAAAAATAAAGTATGTTTTAATGTAATGTGCAGTAGTCCCAGGTTTAAAAAGGGGACGAGGTGGGGGTGGGGGGCGCTCAGATAAATTGATGGGTTTTATTCATGATAAAATTATAACATTCTAAAAACTCTCTCCTGAAAACAGCGTGTTTTTCATATGGTTATAAACACACCAGGGAGCTGATTATATTAGGATGAATAGACAAGTTAAAAATCAAGGACAGCTTCCCAGATGCCAGTCTGGGGACAGCAGCAATCCACTGTGAAATGCAAAAGATAAGAGCAACGTGTTCGATTTTTCGTAAAACTTTATTCAGCCATCATGGCCTGACGCAAATGTTACCTCCACTGGGAGGTCGTTCTGCACCCATGGAGGGACAAATCCGCAGTCTCATGATTGTGCCATCTTGGGTCACATATAATAGAGTAGACTCTCAGTTAATCGGCAACCATGGGGATTGGCATATGCCGGATAAATGTACATAGACTCTCCATGAAGCAGAACTGAAGCAACCGGCAAAATCTCAAGCAACGTGGCCACTAAACAATCACAAATGAGTATTTATACCAGGTGTTTATGCACTGAGGATATGACAGGTGAGAAGGGATCTTCTTTTTCTCCCTAGACAGGGAACCATGTCATGCCTGTGAACTTGGCACAAACCCTTACTTGTAGGCTAACCAGACATCCTCTTTTAAATGGGACAGAAAACAACGGTACCATCCCGTTTTGAATGGTACATATGATCAGCCTACAGACACCTTGAATTTAACCCAGTGAGACAAGGCTGATCATTCGTGCCCTTTGAAACAGGATGGTTCTGCTGTTTTCTGTCCTGATTAAAATGGGACATCTGGTCAGCTTACCCTACTTGGTATTTATCATGTGCCTGTCACCTGCCTGGATGAGCACTTCTTCATTTTCCTCACAACAGCCTTGTGAGGTGGACGCAAAGACAGAGACTGTATACTCATTTTTATATAAGGAAATTGGTCCAAAAGTAATGTGATTTCCCCGGAGTCTCCCAGTTACCGTAATCAGTAGGCCCCTGAAACCCAGTCCACTTTGAGGGGAGATTCATGAGAGGAGCAATAGATGGAGGTAAAAGATTCAAGCCCCTCCTTTGCTGAGACTGATGGTTAGGGTCTGGGTTCGCTTTCCAGGGCTGAACTCGCTGGGAGGCAGAGCCCTCTCCAGAGATACAGGTTAAACAACTGGGAGGAAAGATATTTTAGGAGGATGAACTCCTCTGCCCAAAAGAAGAATTTTTTAATTAGAATAATTGTCCATTGCCAGCTCATTCGAGAAGGCTGTGGTTTACTTTCCATCTGAATGAAAAATGCTGCCCATCCATATCCAGCCTCAACTTCCAACCGGGCTCCCCACCACCTGCCCAGGTAGGACAGGAGGCTCTAAATGCAGTGGGCTTTGCTTAGATTTCTGTGCCCAAGACCCCTGCCTCAGGGACTCCAGGCCAGTGGGACCCCATCCTTGCCCTGCTGTCCCTCCTGTAGCTCCAGAAAAGGGAGCTAGTTATAGGAATGTGGTGGAACAACCAAGTGCCAGAGCCTAAGCACACGGAGGTTGGAGAAGAGGGAAGTGGACCCCACAGGGGGTAATTAGCAGGGAAAATAACTTGGGAGGGGAAGCCGGGATGGCTCAACTGGTTAAGCGCTGGCTTTGCAGCCCCGGGGACCGAGGATCGAATCCCAGCCCTGGCCCGTGCGGACCCATATGCTGAACTGGGGTGTGCTTCCCATGCAGGAGGCCCCCAGTTCGGTTCTTGCCCCCACCCCCCCAGTTCAGCCCCTGGCTCAAGGGTGCGTGCCTCCCATGCAGGAGGCCCCCAGCCCAGTTCCCGCCCTGCACGGCCCCCACCCACCTGTGTGGAACAAAACCATGTTGAAGACTAATGATGCACAACGATGGAGACTGCTCTGGACCCTCCCCCTTCTCTCTGTCTCTCTCTGTCTCTGTCTTTCTCTGCTTCTGTCAAAAACTATAAAAAAATAAATCTTTAAAAAATAACTTGGAGTAAAGAATTCTCCCAATGCCCCCGAAATAACACAAAGTAGGCAAAGAATCTTTCACAGGTCCTGTGTTTCTAAAAACAATCTGTGTTTTGAGGGCTCCAGGGACACACCAGGGGCATATGTTCCCAGTGGATTGCTACTGGCGATGACATTGCCTTCTGAGAGACAAGGGAGGGAAATGAACATGGCATTTATACCAGGGTGCCAAAAAATGTATACACATTTTAAGCGACGTTATCTATGTATGAATTTTTGAAGTTGAATTGAATTACAGTAGCAATGTGTAGTATGACGTTTGCTCAAAAGATGGGATTAATCAAATGAACGCTAACGTCACCAAGCGACAGGCAGGCCTGTTAAAGATAATGGTGGGAGCATGATTGTCGGTAGAAGAGCACAAGACCATTTTGAACTGGTATTTGAAATCTGAGAACGTTGTGGAAGTACAACAGCAATGGAGGTGTGAGTGTGCAACAGAACCTCCAATACGCCTAACAACTGCACGCATTCGTGATAAGTTTGAGACCACGGTAAATTGAAACAGCCTGCACAGCGATACAAATGGACACTTTGATCAATGTTGCTCAAACTAGTAGTTCACCATAATCAGAAGTGTCTGGATGCTGATGGTAACCACTCTGAGCACCTCTAGTAATTGCAGAAGTCAAATGTGACTTGCTTGTATACATTTTTCTTATTGGTATATATTGAGTATTACAAATTTCATAGTTTTTGCCTTTCTTAAAGTGTGTATACTTTTTTTTTTTTTTTTTTTTTGGCACTCTCTGTAGGCCTACTAGCTGGTGGAGCATAAAATTTGGCATCCCAGGGCAAACAGCATTTTGGATTTTAAAACCAGATAAGTAACCACATCAGAGCAGCTATTGCACCCCGAGGTCCAAAAAACACTGCAAAGCAGGTTGGGTGAGATCTAACATTACACATAATAATCTCACTCAGAACTACTTATGCAGGGCACACATGAACAGCCCACAGAAATAAAATAAATTTGCACGTAAGGAGAAGAAATGCTAAGTATACAATTAAGGATGTAGTACCTACATCTCAGGCTGATCTTACAAGCAGGGGAACTCCTTTCAGGAAAACACATAGTAAAATTCTTTTGTTTAGCTGCTTTGTTTATGGTTTACTTCACATTCAATGCCCAGCATACTACTATTCTTATTAAGGACTTCAAACTACAGTGCTTCATACAAAGACAGAAAGGGAAACAGAACAGAGATAAAACAAACTAAAATGCCACAGTATTAAATTATTTAACATGTTGATGATCTCAATATTAAACTCTGAATCACTGGCGACAACCACACAGCACTGAACCATCTAATCCACACTTTAATGGAAACGGATAGGCTGCCTGTTACAGTCCTTTGACTTAAAACTTTTATTTTCCACGTACACAAATATTTTTGTCCAGCACAGAATGTATCCAGGGAGATGGAGATAAAGATCAACTGCAGAAGAATAAGCACTGTAATCTTAACAGTCAAGTGAGTGGATGAGGGTCCTGACGATACCTCTAGATCTAATCAATTCATGACCCACAAAGCAGAAATAACTTTCTCCATCACTCAGATCATGGGATTAGACCCAAAACGATAAATGTCCCAGGGAAACTAATATTCAGTGTAAGTAAAACGCTCTAATTCTAGCTCCCTGGGGCTGCTCTATCCCTAGAGGTTGTCAGTCAAGGGGCGGGGGTCACCACTATTTATGAGTGTCAATTAGTGGTAGGCACTCTACAGGTGTCACATTTCATGTAACTTCATCATAATCCTGTGTTTAATACTATCTCCATTGTACAAGTGAGGAAATAGAAACTCAGAGAGGCAAGTGACAAGGCTAAGGTCAATGCCAGTAGCTTGAGAACATATACTGAGTCCATCAAACTATAAGAACCTTCCCAACTCAGAGTCTATGATTATGACAACTGTTATAAACAATTACCATATCAATAAGTATGTACTATGTGTAAGGCTCTAAGCAATTTATATACACTTTCGCATTTAAGGTAACCATGGCCACGCAATGTAAAGTATTATTTTTCTCCACTTTACAGATGAGTATACTGGGCTTAGAAGGGTTGAGTGGCTTGCCCAAGAGCAGGGAAAAAGTCAGGATTTGAACCAAATTCTCTTTGACCTGAAAATCAATGGTAAACTCAATCACGGAGTTATTCCATCTACTGACAACAATATAACTGCATGGAGTTCAAGAGTTTGGTTGCGACATTCATTGATGCTTCGCTATAATATTACTGAGGCATACCAACCCCTATAAACATGAATACTTGCTGGACATAAACCCCTACAAGATGGGTCTCCATATTTCTTTTATTATTGTCACATTCTCTGACATGCTTCTAAATTGAGTCAAAATAAAAATTAATAGTATCTTGGATTTATAGCAGGTTTCAATATCCTAACAAATTTCCAATTAGCTCAGAATTGTACATTTACTAGACAGCATTACCAGGCATTGTAAACATAGTGAATAAGATATCAGCTTGGCCTAATCTAGTCTATAAAGTGGGGGATGGTGTCACCTATCTGAGGACTGTTGAGATTTCTTTTAAATGAAATCATGAATGTACACAGTCCTGGCGCATGATAATCACATGATATTGCCACTGTCCTTTTATTTTGGAATTGGGTCTTTTAGTTCAAGTAAGAATAAAGTAACTAAGAAACCAGGGAATGAACTGTGTTATAAGACACAAATATACAAGCATGGCATCAAGCATCCAATTTGGGGGCAAGTCTGACATATGATTTCTAGACAAACCAGATGTTTCCCTTTCTTTTCTAAAAGAGGGACATAAAAAGATTAAAATGTCTCTCGGTGTAGGAAAGGTTTGAGAAGAGAGCTGTGGGAAGTATCTATTGGAGAAGGAGAAGTAAAAGATACAGCACAGTTAAACAATGAGAAGAAACATGGTAACTCACTAAAAATAACTCAATCACAAAACCAAGAGGAAGCTGCACTGAGGTACGAATGTTTGTATCCTGGGAATGGAAATTTCCACTAACCGAAAGAGGAAGCATTCTTCTGTCAGAAGACTCAGAATATTAAGGAGGTACTGCTGCCTTGTTGCCTCTCCAAAGGTTGTAATTGGAATGTGAATTTACCTAGGACGTTGGATCCAACAAAAAACATCAATAGTACTCTTCAGTTCCAATCACAGGGAGAACTCGGTAATATTTCCCCCGTATCTATGATAGATCTCTGGCACCAATGTTCAAAAACAAATGCAACCTTTCTCGGACTTGATTTTCTTGAAAAATGTTGAATCTGGCTGGTCTCTCAGCCAGCTCCCTTTAATTGGAAAAAGTAAATCAGGTTTTCTAAAAAATGTCTTAACTTAAATGCTTAATGCATAACTTAATACTGAATACTTTTTTTTTAATTTTTATTGTTTTGACAGAGATAGAGAGATACAGAGACAGAGAGAGAACTGAACTGGGGGAACTCCCCAGTTCAGCATATGGGTCCGCACAGGCCCGGGCCGGGATTCAATCCTCTGTCCCCAGCACTGCAAAGTGAGCGCTTAACCCACTGAGCCATCCGGCTTCCCCAATACTGAATACTTTTAAGTGACATACACTTTACAAACTTTACAAAACACTCCCTCTCCTCTCCTCATCCTCCTCCTACCCATGCCTCTCCTTGCACCCCCCTCTCTCTATATATATAAATACATTTTTTATTTTCATATTATGGCTTTTAAATTTAGAGATGTTTTATGAAATTTACTGTATTGAAATATATTTGTTCAACTTCTTAGTAAACCTTTTAAAGAAGCTTTAAGAATCATAAGATTTCGTGACTTAGGCAGGTCCCTCCAATACTACAAGAAGAAAATAAGAAAGTCGACATATTTTTCGGGGGCTATTCATCGTAAAGCACATCTCGATCATGGTCATTTCCACCAAAACACTCAGTATCCCTTGTGAAGAAATAAGAATTCGCTTCTACCACCCTCTCCCAACAACCATTTTAAAATCTAGCTCCGTGGCCCTTCACTCTCATGAGACTTACTCCCAATCAGAACAGAGGAAGTAGAAGCAAGAAACAAGTCTAACATTATGTCTTGTGGTTTGGTTTCTTTTCTTTAGAGAAATTCATGTGTTACCAAGCTTACTTCATTTTAAGTTTTGCTATGTTAACAACCACAACAACCTTCAGAAATCACCAGGCTTGCTTATTCTACATTTTCATACCGCCTTTATTCTGAGCATCTTTGTAACTCCAAAACATAAGATAATGCTTAGCAACGCATGCCAAGTCATCGATCTCAAGTGTTTTACAAATCTAGGCATTGTTGGCCAATACTTATTTCAACTAAATCACAAAAATCTTTAAAACTGACTTCTCCAATGCCTTATAAATGCAGTTATGTTAATAAAAGGCTGCTACATAGGAATTTTGAGGAGTAATTTAGAACAAATGCTCTGGAGTCAGATAGCTCTGGGGTAGGCTCTGGATCCTATACTGGATAATATTATCCTCACTGCACAGAGGAGGGAACCATGGCCTTGCGAGGTAAAGCAAACTGTTCACACAAAAGAGCCAATGAGGGGCAAACCCAGCACTCAACCCTTAACAATGTTAACTCCAGCAATCGGGTAAAATCGTACAACAGCGGTCCCCAGCCCCTGGGAGCAGGAGGTGAGCAGTGGAACGAAGCTTCATCTGTCTTTACAGCTGCTCCCCATCCTTCGCATCACTGCCTGAGCTCTGCCTCCTGTCACATCAGCGGCAGCATTAGGTTCTCATGGGAGCGCAAACCCTGTTGTGAACTGGGCATGTGAGGGATCTAGGTTGCGGCTCCTTATGAGAATCTAATGCCGGATGATCTGAGGTGAAGCTGAGGCAGTGACCTCAGTGCTGGGCAGCAGCTGCAAATACGAATGAACATGAGCAAAGAGGTTTGACTGCACAGAGATCATACTAAATCAATTGCTTGCAGACTCCTATCAAAACCCTATCAGGGACTGGCTAGTGACAATTAAGCTGCATTTGGCACTTGAATCATCATCCCCAAAACCATCATCCTGACCCTCGGCAGTGGAAGAATTGTCTTCCACAAAACCAGCCCTTGGTTCCAAAAAAGTTGAGGATTGCTGCTGCACAACCTATCGGCCGTGCTTCCTAACCAGAGGGTCGCCGCTGGCTTTCACATATGCCAACATAGTACGTCCTCTGCTTTGTACATCCCCCCACCCCACAAAGGCCCCCACTCCAGTCATCTCTGCCTTGGAACAACTTTGTCTGTTAACCTCAACGTGCCTTGCCAAGACGACAATTTTCAACTTGTACAGCCACTCCTCACTTAACAACCTACCTGTGTAACGACCTCTCAGACTTACTACCAGGTCTCCAAAGTGGGGAACCCCCTTTCCCCGCCTTTGTCTCTTTCCCAAAGCGGGTTAGTGTTTACTTCACAAAGGATTCCCCATCACGCAAGACTACATATGTTGTTGATAAGTGCGGTGATGTGTGATGACTATTGAAAAATACATATCCTACGGCACCAGGACACACCACAAGACATCTGCCATTAAGCTCCTCGCTTAGTGACCAATTCGCTTAATGGCCTAGTTGTAGGAACCTAACTTGGTCGTTAAGTGAGGAATGACTCACTGCTAAGTAAACAAGGCTGGGAAGCATCGCACTGAGGCACCAGAGGGAATGCATGGCAAGATGGGCCAGCCTGCTCTTCTGGCACCAAGGCGTCCAGACAAAACTTTGCTACAGAAGGAGAACCCAAGGACCTCCCTGGGTGACTTATTATAGATATGCCCCAGGACAGACAGCCTTCTGGCTCTCAGCTTCCTGAAAGGGAAAAACAATTGGTGAATGAAACTTTTTTCCCCCACAGAATGGTACTTGCTCAGGACTCCAAGGACAACACAGAGGTTGGCATTGAGCCAAGTTCTCCATCACCCTCATCAGGAATAAGGAGGACAGAGGACTTGGGAGAGCACCTAAGAAAGAATATGACATCTTTAACCCTCCTCTTTTTTTTTCTTTTTTTTTTTTCCCATCCTATGGGAAAAGTCCATAAAATGATACTATGGCTGCATAATGATTCATTTAAAACATAAGTTCCTCTAGACCCCACCCAAAAAGTCCATATACAACCTGACATCTCCAGGTGACCTGCACCCCGCCCCCCAGCTGTGGCTATCTTTACATTCAGGGTGTGACTCGGGGGTGGGGGTGGAATGTCTCAGGTAAGATAGGAACCAAACATACAGATTTAAGATACGAGGAAAATCTGGTCTGGGTGGAAACTCTAGAGAAAGACTTCCTTGTTTGTTGTTCATTTGCGTTACTAGAGAGCTTTGATTTTGAGCTTCAGGTCAATTTTCTGAGTTCTATTTGGAGTTGTCCCGATCTGAAAATCAAACCCTTTCTTGTGCTTCCAGGGTGATTTTGTTTCCTGAAATGAATAGTTGTTGAAATGTAGTGGAGGGAAGAAAGGAGGGAAATGTGGAGATTCCTTCCATGACGATACTGAAACATTTTAACACTTTAATCTTGTGAACAAAAGTTTTAAAAGGCTTTCCTTACACCATCCCAACACCTCATTCCCTTTGGAATTCTCTCTCATTCTCATTTTCCACAAGGGAAAGAAAAAGCTCCTGATGTGCAAAGAACCCTCCTGGCTGGCTGTTTCCTACAATTCAGGACTCAACTCAAAGGTCATGTCCTCAAGGGGTCCTTCTAAAGTACCCTCTCCCCACCCCTCACCGAAGAACCCAATCACTCCATCACACAGCCTCAGTTTACTGACTTTACAGTATTACCAGTCTCTAAAATGAAATAACTGCACAATTATTTCTTTCCTTGATTATGGCTGCTATCCCCTCTTAGGACAGATGTTCATGAGACCAGGGACCTCGCCTGCCTTGTTTACAACTGTATTCCTGGCACACAGATCATACCTGCCACTGCTAAGTGTTCAATGAGTGAATAAGCGAGCTACCAGGGTAAGGGATAGCACAAGTCATAGGAAGGACAAAGGGAAAAAAGGTACCATGTGTTCCATCCCTCTGGTACACCTATTATTCTAATGCTGCTCTTTCTAATGGAGTCAGATCATGCTTGTAGACATCTTTCATTTCGTTTGACCCTCAAATCTCTCTCTTTTCTTCCTTCTGTGAAATGTCCATTTCTATCTTCGATATCGTTAATTCTTTCCTCCATTTGCTTGGCCCTGTTTCCTAGGCTGGTTAATTCATTTCTCGTTCCTTCTCTTGTGTTTTCCATTTCCAGAATTTCCTTTTGATTTTTTTCATAGTTTCAATTTCTTTTGTCAAAATATTCGTTTTGCTATGTGTGTTAACAACAGTCCGTTCAGCGGGGGGCAATGCAGTACAGCAGAGACCACACTGATTTTTTTTTTTTTTTTACCTTCACAGAAGCATGTTGATAAGTCACGGGCTCCTCAGGGTTAAGTAGAACTGGGTTCCAACGCCCCTGTGCCCCAGACCCACACGAGAGATGACTTGTCTTCATGTTGAATGCCTCCAATGGGCCCTCAGCGTTGCCACACACTCCTTCTACCCACTCCCCGCTGTGTGTGCACTTTCCAGCTCTCCATCCTAACCACTTCCACTTCTCCAAATCTCAGGCTTCCCACCTTCCTTTCAGCTGACATTGCCACCAACTTTGCAGCATCTATGCCACGTACTCTACCTACTAACCAGTTCCAACGTGTAAGCCTAAGGAACGGCCAGAATGACGGTGAATCCAGGGCCAAGTTCATTCACCTGTGTCTGGAGACAGTAAAAAAAAGGGTCCTACAAGTGGTTCCTTGCTGTACAAACTTGACAGAACCAAAGCATGTACCACTACATTCTGACTTGGATGCCATTGATCCTGAACTTCAGTGCCAAAATTCCAGGAGCCAATTAAGGTTAAAAAAAGATTCTGAGGGGAAGCCGGGATGGCTCAGTGGGTTAAGCGCTCACTTTGCAGCGCCGGGGACAGAGGATCGAATCCTGGCCCCGGCCCATGCGGACCCATATGCTGAACTGGGGAGTTCCCCCAGTTCAGTTCTCTCTCTGTCTCTGT
>PVKE010004722.1:0-62836 GCA_004027555.1 Craseonycteris thonglongyai
ATGTCGAAATGAAGATGAATTCCCAGCCTTTTTGAGCTATCACTGCATAATTCACCAGCAAGTGTTAGCTAGCAAGAGACTAAACACAAAAGAGGTAATGGACATAGCATTTAAAATTGTTAATTCAATTCGAGGAAGTTCCCTCAAATGGCGTCTCTTCCAACTGCAACTCGATGAAGGCCAACCTGAATTATTACTATATACCGATGTCAGATGGCTAAGCAGAGGTAAATTTCTGCAGCGATTTCGTGATTTATTGCCTGAAATTATAGATTTTTCTTCACGAACAAGATGGAAACTGTGAAAATTTAAATGATGAAACTTGGCTTAGTGACTTAGCATTTCTTACCGATTTTACTTCAATATTAAGTCATTTAAATTTAGAATTACAAGGTAAAAATAAAACAGTAATTGATATGATCAGCTGCATAGACACATATAGAACAAAATTTATTTTGTTAATAGAAGATCTGCAACAAAATAATCTGAATCATTTTCCAAGTATGGCGGATAACCTACAAAAACATAAAAATATTAATTATAAGATCGACAAATACGTCGCGGAAATCCAAAAAGTAATTGCAGATTTTGAGGTAAGATTCCAGGATTTTGAAAAAATTAAAGAAATTGTGGAATTTATATCTTTTCCTTTTAAAAAAGATTGAAGTGTGAAACGCATTAGCCAAAAAATTTCAGACATATTTCATATGGATCAAAAGGCATTAGAAAATGAAATTATAATTTTACAAACTGACTTAATCTTACAAGCCTGAAAATTTGAAGAAGATTTTTGGAAATATGTCAACCGAGAAAAATATCTCAGTATCACCAAATGTAGCGAATATATCTATTCTTCTTTCGGATCTACATACCTATGCGAATCGGCATTTTCATAGTTGAAGCTAACGAAGACTAAACAACGTTCTGTCCTGACTGATTCCCATACTGAAGACTCATTATTATTATCTTTGTCAGGATATACACCTAATTACGATTCCTTGGTTAGAGACATGCAAACTCAGTCAATTAATGTTAAGGCAACAAAGTAAATTCTAAATCTGTCTTTATCTGTAGCTACTTTGAATTAATAAATATTGTTAATAATTATCCATGTTCTTTTAATTCCCCTGGACATGAGTTTTTTGGCCCTTTAAATAATTATTGTTGTTGTTTTTTACATAGGTAGATAAGCCGTATATCTATATTCAGTACGAGATGTACTCAGCGAGCTATTGATAGATTAGCAAAAAGTAAGTCATATTATTCTTTCATGATAAATTTTCCTGGCCCAAAAAAAAAGCGAAAGTGAAATATTGAAATCAAATTTTCAGCCATACTGTGCATTTTTGTAACAACTTTTTCATATTTACGAACAAATAGTACAACTTATACATTGCAGTTGATAAAAAAATTAAATTGCATTTTAAGTTAGTAAAAATCTATCTTGAAAAAGTGTCGGAAAATCGAATTTTTTAGGTACTGCATGTACGGAATGCTGCTATCAAAAGTTGGGTCTGGAAATTTATTTTCTTCATGAGCCTATATCTCGAAAACTTAATAAGTGATTAAAAAAATAAAAAATAGTTTTGAACATATATTTTACTTATTTACCCATACCTCGTTGGAATGCACCTTATACTGAAACACAGTGTATAAACATAGTATGCATTTCACACCCCTTCTTCCCCCTTAGACTATGCCTATGACAACAAGTAGATTGCGACACACTTTTAAGATAAAAAGTAGATCTTATATACAGAAAAGTTGGCCACCCCCGGTCTACTACATAGTGGAAGCTAATATTAAGGGCTAATAGATAAATGGCAAAGTATAGTGTGAAACAGAGCAATTCAGAGGTGGGCTTTGACTAGAGCATGGATTTTTTTGTATGATCTGGTCAGCTTAACCATATGAGAAATAGAGGCTTCAACTAATACCTGACATTTTTTACCTAATATATCATCTTTATGTATGATTCAGCACATGCCTTTATAATTCATTTCTCTTAAGTTCTTATAAAATCATTTCTCAAACACTAAATTTCCTGCCAGTATCCTAAAAATGGCAATGTGACACACACACACGCATACACACTCACACTCTGAAAATAGTATTTTACAAATAGAGAATTTTAAAATTTAAATTGTCAATAATATTTATACAGCTTGGTGTAGATATAGCTCTACACAATTCTCTAAAAGACTAAATATTTTACACTAAATGCAATTTCCATTTATTAAGTCATTTTCAGTCAGACCTATGACTACCATGGGTACATACACAGTGTTAAGACCATAGATGTGGGAGTGTATGTATGGGCCCTAGAATTTCATTTTAATTATCTTTGAAGATGCATAACTTGGTTTTTTAAAAAAAATCAAGAAACTCAAAATGAAAGACATTTTATTATTCTAAATTTCTTTTTCATTATCCTAACATCTTTGGAATCATTTTGGCATGACATTTACATTAAATGTCTGTCTCGTTTCAAATCTGTGCTTTTTTTTTTCTCCACAAAGCACATTATGGAGATCCTCCCTATTACCTAAAGGGAGAAGGGTGCCGATCTCAGAGTTATCCCAGGCAGATATTCAAGCAGTAAGCATTGCTCCAAGATAAGCAGACACCATTTCCATGGTTTAGGATTATCATCACCTTCAGAGAAGATTCCTAGTTAGAAGCTAGAGCTGTAGAAAATAGGATTCAGCTTTTCAGGAGTCAAGATCCAGAGATAAATCAGCTGCACAGCCAAAAGGACTGGAACTTGGTATAAGGCTCTATCCCAGCAAGGAATTGGAATACTAAAGAAGGAACTTGAAGCCCAGTGACTGAAACTTAGCCAACTTGGCAGGATTAGGGAGTAACATATGGCCACTCAGGGTTCACTGGATACCAACTGTGTGACAAGGCTAATTCTAAGTTTACTTATGATATATTGAATCTTCTAGTGTATTCCTTATATCAGATCAAGAATTGAGCAATGATATGTGGTGGTAAATGATGACTCCTAATGACATCCAGGATTGGCATAGCCTGTCTCCCTGGTGAATCAGATACTGAGTCAAGAAAAAATGTGCTAAACAGCTTCCTGAGTGAGGAATTCATGTCAAACAATTGCTAAATCAGTGTTTAGGAAGAAAAAGCTACTTTTTTTTTGTTCTAATGTAGTCTTTCTTGAATTAAAAAAAAAAAGTCCTTCATTACAGTCTGTATTGACACTTTCTTTCTTGCCTTATTTTGTATAAAGGAAAGCTACAGAATGTATACCAAAAAATTTTTGATTATTTCTTACTACCACTAAAAATAATATTTCTTCTTACTAAGAGTTCTTTTGTTTTTCCTTTTCTTTTAAAATAGCCTAAAAGATATATATTTCTGGTAAGATTTATGTAATATGTTCTCTTTTGATGACTTATTTTAAAAGCCCGGTACATAGGTAGGGCCTTCCTTTACTTTATAATCAGTCAGATCTTACCTGGTTCTAAGTCTCTGCAGTACTCTTTTTCCCTCAGTAAAGGCTTCTTGGTCCTAAACATGAGTTCAGCTTACTCTATTGTCTAATCCAGCCCTTGAACAGAATAGATTTAAGGGTCTGTAGCTCAATGCTATGGGGTTCATCATGTTGCTACTTCAGCTCTTGACCAAATGCCCAAGCCCTGATTATAGGTGTCTGTCTTGTTCTTCAAAGAACGACTTGTGCTTCAGTTTGGTAAACTGAGTTTCTGCTTTGCTTCCTTGTAGCTGGTATCTGACTTAGTATCTTCAATAGCTAGAGTCCTGTTTTATTATCAATCTCTGCTATCAACACCTTCCAGGGACTGGAATCTATCCTTGAACACCAGCCATGTGGCTAAAGTTCTGTTACCTGCTGATGGGTGTCCCTGATGCTGACTTGCTTCCTACTTGAACTTCCAAACTGCTTTCCACTGTATTCCCTATTTTCTCCCTTTTGGGGTTCTCCACACAGAGTATCAGACTTCATGATATCAACTGTTTAATTTTATCTATTGCTATACCTCTTAGATATCATGTTGCTCTATATACTTTCTCCCAGCACCTTGAGCAAGGACTCCCTACTCACAACTTCTCCCATTAGATCTTAACTGGTCTGGTGGGTCAGTCTAACTCTAGGTGCTGACTTTTCAGGAAGCAGTTAATGTAATCATATTATCTAGATTTTACTTTGTCTTAGGTTAATAGAAATCCCTAGACTTCTAGCACTTGATGGAAATGAACCAATCTAGAAATTTTGAGAGTAAATTATTTTAGAGTAGGAATATTGTTAAGTAGGAACATGAATGGAATAGCAACATTAGGTCACAATATGCATTTTATCCAAGTAAGTTATTTTAACTTGGAACTCTCAATAGAAGACTTCAGTCACTTCTAAGCATTGATATCTTGGGACTTGATGCATTCCTACTCACATATGTTTCACATTATTCACTTGTGTGGAAGAAAGAGTAACCATTTTCTTCAAATGAGAAACATAACTCAGAGGAATAAATTTTCAAACACATGAAAATTTTTTTTGCATATTATGGAGATAGGAAGAATTTTATTTAATTAATTTTAACACTTATCAAGAAGTAAAGCACCAGGAAAAATAGTGTGTTTCTTGATTGTGAAATAATATGAGAGGCTCTAGCTTCACTTTCTCTGCCTCTGCCATCTTGGCTTCCCAACTTGGTTTAGGATCTCTACTGGTAGGTATGATACCATCATAGTTCTCAAACTGCTCAAGCCTGGATGCTGGATATACCAAAGAACTCCAGTATAGGCTGACCCCTCCTTCACTAAACTGAGTGTCATGTCACTACCCTTGGGCCAACAGCCATTTCTGTATATTTTTTCAACAAATATTGAATGTGCTAGGTTCTGAACCAGGCAATGGGCAGAGACAGATCCATGTTTTGGGTGACCCAAAGTTTATATAATTTTGGGACCCCCTTTAAGAAAAGGAATACTAAATTATAAATTTTAAAAAGGGAATTAAAATGAATAGAGAACAGAAATCATGACAAATTCAAGTTTTCAAAATCCCATAAATACCTTAAAATTTTTAAATCTAGAAAAATTTTGTATTTTTATTAACTAAATGCCTGACAAACCTCTATAATTTCTTTCCCTATTTTATTGTCTGCATACTCTTTGATAGTTTCTTCATATAACAATAATTTTGTAAACTTTTATTCTGTATTTTATTTTTTTATTTTTTTTTAAGATTTGTTTTTATTGTTTTAGAGAAAGAGAGAGAGAGAGAGGCAGAGACAGAGACAGATATACAGAGAGACAGAGAGAAGGGGGAGGGCCCAAGGTAGTCTCCATAGTTATACGTCATTTGTTTTCTATGTAGTTTTCATTCCACAGGTGGGTGTGGGGCTGCACAGGCAGGAACTGGCTGGGGGCCTCCCACATGGCAGGTGTGCCCCCATGAGCTGAAGGTTTCCCAAATGGGAAGCTCATCCCAGTGACAACTGACTGGGGGCAAACCCCAGTTTAGTACATGGGTTCGCATGGGCTGGGGCTGGGATTCAATCCTCAGACCTCAGGGCTGCAAGATGAGCGAGCACTCAACCCACTGAGCCATCCTGGCATCCCCTATTCTGTGTTTTATTTTATTTTTATTTTTTAGATTAGTTTCACATGTACAAGAAAACATAATGTTTAGATATTTATAGCCCTTATATAGTGATAACCCCAGTAGGTCTGTTTCCCATTTGGTACCTTACATAGCAATTACAGTACCAGTGACTATATTCACCATGCTGTACTCTACATCCTGTGACTGTACACACACACACACACACACACACACACACACACACACACACACATATATATTTAAATAACAGTTGACATTCAACATTAATTTATATTATTTTCAGGTATACAACACAGTGGGTAAGTATATATATAATTTATGAAATTCTTACCCCAATGGGTCCAGTGTCCACCTGACACCATGTGTAGCTTTTTCAACATTATTACCTACACTCCCCATACTGTACCTCACATCCCTGTAACCACTATGTGTCTACCAGTTTGCATTTCTCAATCCCTTCACTCTTCCCACCCACTTCCTATCCTCCCTCCCATTTGAGTTTATCAGTTGGATTCTATTTCTATTTTGATTGTTCATTTATTCTGTTCTTTAGATTCCACATGTGAGATCATTTGGTATTTGTCTTTCTCAGTCTGACTTATTTCACTTAGCGTGATAACTTCTAGTTTCATCCATGTTTTGCAAATGGTAGATTTCATTCTTTGTTTTGCACAAGTAATACTCCATTGTGTAAATGTACCACAATTTTTTTATTATATCATCTATTGATGGGCATTTAGGTTGCTTATATATCTTGGCTATTGTGAAAAATGCTGTAATAAACATAGGGATGCATATTGTTTTTTGAATTAGTGTTTTGCATTTCTTTGGATGTATACCCAGGAGTGAAATTGCTGGATCATAAGCTAGTTCCATTTTTAATTTTTTGAGAAACCTCCCTCCATACTGTTTTCCATAGAGGTTGGACCAATTTGCAATCTCACGAACAGTATAGAAGGGTTCCCTTTCCTCCACATCCTCACCAACACTTGTTGATCTTGATGATAGCCATTCTGACAAGAGTGAGGTGGTATCTCATTGTGGTTTTAATTTGCATTTCTCTGGTGATTAGTGATATTAAGCATCTTTTCATGTGTCTATTGGCCATCTGTATGTCCTCTTTGGAGAAATGTCTATTAAGGTCTTCTGCCTTTTTTTTTTTTTTTTGAGTTGTTTATGTGTTTTTTGTTTAGTTTTTTGGTGTTTTTTTTGTGTTGAATTGTATGAATTTCTTATAAATTTTGGATATTAACCATTTATTGGATGCTTCATTGGTGAATATCTTCTCCTATTCTGTAGGGTGTCTTTTTGTTTTGTTGATGGTTTCTCTTTCTGTAAAGAAAAACTTTTTAGTCTGATGCAAGCTGATTTGTTTATTTTTTCCTTTGTTTCCCTCTCCTGAGGAGATACATCATTAAAGGTATTGCTAAGCATAATGTCTGAGAAGATACTTCTAGGAGTTTTATGGGTTCAGGTCTTATATTTAAGTATTTAATTCATTTTGAGTTTATTTTTATATATGTTTTAAGAAGGTGGACCAATTTCACATATTTGCATGTATCTGACCAGTTTTCCCAGCACTATTTATTGAATAGACTGTCTTTACCCCAGTGTAAATTCTTGCTTTCTTTGTCATATTAATTGGCCATTTAGACATGGATTTATTTCTGGGCTATCTATTCTGTACCATTGATCTATGTGTCTGTTTCTATGCCAATACCATGCTGTTTTGATAACTGTAGCCTTATAGTATCATTGCTATCTGGTAGCATGATTCCTCCAACTTTGTTCTTCTTTCTCAAAGTTGTGGATATTCTAGGTCTTTTATGGTTCTATATAAATGTTAGGATTTTTTCTAGTTCTGTGAAAAATGCCATTGGTATTTTGATAGGAATTGCATTGAACCTATAGATTGATTTGCTAGTATGGACATTTTAAGTATATTAATTCTTCCTATACATGAGCATGGTATGTGTTTCTATTTACTTACATCTTCTTTAATTCCTCTCTTTGGTGTCTTATAATTTTCTGAGTATAGGTCTTTTATTGCTTTGGTTGAATTTATTCCTAGGTATTTTATTTATTTATTTATTTGATGCAATTTTAAGTGGGATTGTTTTCTTTCTTTTTCTTTTCTTTTTTTAAGATTTATTTGATTGTTTTTGACAGAGATAGAGACAGAGACAGAGAGAGACAGAGAGAAGGAGGAGAGCCCAGAGCATGTTCCGTAGTTGTACATCATTGATTTTTGATATAGTTTCATTCCACAATTGGACACGAGGCTGTGCAGGGCAGGAACTGGGCTGGGGGCCTCCCACATGGGAGGCATTTTTTTTCTTATAATTAATTTCTAGTTTCATACTATCATGGTCAGAAAAGATGCTTGATATGAATTTAATTTTTATTGAAGCTTATTTTGTGGCCTAACATCTGGTCTGTTTTGGAAAATGTTCCATGTACACTTGAAAAGAATGTATGTTCTTCTGCTTTGGGATGAAATGCTCTAAAAATATCAATTAAGTCCATGTGGTCGAGTGTGTCATTTAAGGCCACTGTTTTCATGTTGATTTTCTGTCTGGGAGATCTGTCCATTGGTGTCAGTGGGATATTACAGTTCCTTGCTATTATTGTGTTATTGTTGATGTCTGCCTTTGCATTGGTCAGTATCTGTTTTATGTATTTAGGTGCTCCTATGTTGGGTGCATAAATGTTTATAAGAGTAATGTCCTCTTGTTGGATTAATCCCTTTATAATTATGTAAGGTCCTTATTTGTATCTTGCTATAGTCTTTGTTTTAAAGTCTACTTTATCCAAAGTAAATATTGCTACCCCAGCTTTTTCTTATTTCCATTTGTGTAAAATACCTTTTTCTATTCTTTTACTTTCAGTCTATGTGTGTCTTTCCTTCTGAGATGAGTTTCTTGTAAACAATGTATGCCTGGGTCTTGTTTTCTTATCCATTCAGCTACCCTGTGTTCTTTGATTGGGGCATTCAGTTCATTTACATTTAAAGTGATTATTGATAGGTACATAGTCATCACCATGTTGTTGATCTTCTTTTATTTGCTTGTTTCCTCCTTGCTTCTTCTTAAAGAAGTCCTTTTAACATTTCTTGTAACACTGGCCTGGTGTTAGTGAATTCCTTTAGCTTTTGCATGAGAAGCTCTTTATCTCTCCTCAAATTTAAATGATAGCTTTGATAGATAGAGTAGTCTTGGTTGTAGGCCCTTGTTATTTATTACTTTGTATGTTTCCTGCCACTCTCTTCTAGTCTGCAAAATTTCTGTTGAGAAATTCACTGATAGTCTTATGGAAGCTCACTTGCAAATTACAACTGTCTTTCTCATGCTACTCTTAGAATCTCTCTTTGTCTATAACCTTTGCCATTTTAATTATGATATGTCTTGGTGTGAGCCTGTTTAAGTTCATCTTGTCTGGGACGCTCTGTGCTTCTTGGGCTTGTGTGTCTAGTTTCTTTGCCCAGTTAGGGAAGTTTTCAGTCATTATTTCTTCAGATAGGTTCTCAATCTCTTGCTCCCTTTTTTCTCCTTCTGGTACCCCTATGATATGAATGTTGTTACAATTGATGTTTTCCCAGAGGTCTCTCAGGCTATCTTCATTTTTTTTTTAATTCTTTTTTCTTTTTGCTCTTCCAGTTGGGTATTTTCTGCTACCTTTCTTCCAGATCACTGATTCACTTTTCTGCTTTAAGTAACCTGCTGTTGATTCTTTCTAGTATAGTCTTCATTTAAGTTATTGTATTTTTTATTTATGACTGGTTGTTTTTTATGGTTTCTATGTCCTTCTTTATGATTGCTATCTCTTTGTTGAAGAGATATAACCTGCATTTTAAACTCCTTCTCTGGTAGGTTGATTGTTTCCATTTCATTTTGCCTATTTCTAGAGGTCTCTTGTTCTTTTATTTGGGATATGTCTCTTTGCTTCCTCATTCTGGCTTTCTGTGTTTGCTGCTATGTAGTAGAAAGATCTCTTAGATCTCTAAATCTTTGCTTGGTGGCCTTATATAATATGTATCCTCTATAGTCCAATAGTGCAGTCTCTCTGATCTTCTGTGTGTGTGATTTAGGAGTGTTCCTTGGGTATGCTGTGTTTGTCAGTTGTAGTCGAGCAGTATGCAGCTCACAGCACACCACTAGTTGTCCAGTGGGAGTAGGAGAGCAACACCAGCTCCCTGGGCACCTGCTCCTGCTAAAGTCTGCAAGAGAGTCTTCCCCCACTAGTAGGGCAGGGCCAATCACTCAGCCACCTAGACACCTCTGGATGGGCCAGGGCAAAGCTTCAGGGGCCTGTGTTAACTTATAGGAGGTTGTCTGGATTTCCAGACAGAATTTTCCCTGATTTTCACTGCCAGATGTAATGGGGACATTTCTTCCCAGCACAGGATTCCTATGCTGGGGAGCCCAGTATGGAGCTAGAATCCCTCCCTTTTCTGTGAAAACCTTTTCTCCTGAGGTGTGCCTACCAGAGGTCAGTCACTATCAATGAGTTTGGGGTCACCCTGTGTTGCATCTCTGCTCTTCCTATCATTCTAAATTTGGTTTCTTTATATCCTCAGCTGTAGGGGCTCTGTTCAGCCAGTCCTCTAATGTTTCCTAGTATTGACTGTTCCACTATCTATCTGCAAACTTAATGCCATCCAGGGAAATAGTGGACACAGTATCTACCTAATCCACCATCTTCCCTTGATCTCTCTGTAAATTTTTTTTCTACAGAAATAAGAGGTCCTCTAGCATGGTTGAATCAAAAATAAAAAATTGGCTTGAAAGTTTAGCAAAGTTTATTTCAGTCTCACTACTCATTGTTAGTAAATTCATGTACATTTTTAAGATATGTGAAAACCTCTATCAAGTTTCCTTCATATGTAAACAGTAATATTTGAGGAATTTTAAATCTTCTTGTATAGGGGCTAATCCTAATACTCTGAATTTTTATTGATGTCTTCATTATAGTAGTGTCATATGAGTTTTATATAATCATTATTGATTCAATATTTCATATCAAGCAATCAATTTAAATCTTTGATTAGTAGAGCTATATATATGATTTATTTTATTGTTTTTGAAAGGGAGATAGACAGAGAAAGACAAAGAGAAGGGGGAGAGCCCAGAGCAGTCTCCATAGTTGTACATCATCAGTTTTTTTTAACATAGTTTTGTTCCACACAGGTGGAAGGGGGCTGCACAGGGTGGGAACTGGGCTAGGGGCCTCCCACATGGGAGGCACACCCCTGCGAGCTGGGGTCTGAACCAGGAGCCTCTCACAGGGAAAGCTCACCCTGGTGAGAACCGAACTGGGGGCGTCCCACATGGGAAGCACACCCCCAGCTCAGCATATGGGTCTGTATGGGTCAGGGCTGGGACTTGATTCTTAGACTCTGGAGCTGCAAAGTGAGTGCTTAACCTGCTAAGCCATCCCAACTTCCCCTAGTGGACTAAAATATAATAATACTTTGAGATAAATTAACACTACATACTCAACTATACTAATTGTTTGTACGGTAATACTGTTACAGGTTTGTTCCTCATGAAGACAGGGATGACAATAAATTCTAATGGAAGAAAAGTATATAGTGCATTTATAGTTATACAAGTGACAGTTCAAAATAGAAGGGAACTTCTATTTCGTTTAACAGTGATAAAAATTCATTCATCCACTTGTAATTGTATACATCAAATGACTAGAAGCATTTCCTCCAGACTAGCTTTTAGTTTCATACATGTCAAACCTAGTTTCTCCTCCACTACCCATATAATTCTGCATTGGCCACTATAGGAACTATTCACATCATGGTACAACCTCTGGAAACTTTGCCTTAGGATCACAATACACTTGATGTCATGACTGAGTTAGGAGTATCCCTGAGAGCCATTCCTACATTCAGATGACTAGCAAAACTTAACTATAATAACAGAAGTAACTACAAACCACATGAACATTTCCACTAATTTCAACTCAACTTTCTCTTAGTTGAGTCAACTTGCAGCTACTCTAACACTACACCAGGAGGGAAAGTTTGAGAAGCTCCAGTGGGGATACTTTTACTGTGGTTATGATTATAGCATCTTATTTTTGAAATTTTGCAAGAGCACTTGACATGTGAACATTCCCAGGCCCATAAAAGTGAAGTGTCTCAAAGCTTAAACTTCATTATCTTCACAGGAAATTTACTGTCACTAGAGAAAAAAACTGCAAAACAGACATAGTCTGTGCTCTAGGCCTGTCCAATATTCTTCTGGGGATAAGGGGATGCATGAGGTAATGCAGACAAAGAGATGGGCTTCCTTATTCTGTGATTTGTCACTGCATCAACCCTGATATGAGACACAGTGGTTATTGTTTATCTTTGCTTGTCTAATTGTTGTTGTGTTATTGTATAAGGATATCTGTTTAGGGTCTGAGTGGTCAGAATTATAGGCATACTCTACAGACAGATGTGAGTGTGAGTGTAATGCTGAAGTTTGGCAATGCCTGGAGCAGAAGACATTATGGTTGGATAGGAAATAAAGAAATGTGAGGGAAGCCAAGGAAGATAGAATTTGTATGCACCTAATCATTTCCAAAAATATTTGCAGAATTAATATAACAAAAAGTGATATCAAAAAGAAAACAGGATGTTTCTTTTCTTTTTTTTTTTCCTGTCTTTCTTTTCTTTTTCTTTTTGAATAATATCAGTTTTACAATTGAATGACTGAACTATGGTAGTTTTTTTGTTTTTTTTTATTTTAGGTAAAAAAGAAAATGTCATTTAGATAATATTCATACTGATTATAATGAAAAATGATACAAATGAATAAAATAAGACTATCTGTATTTAGCATTAGGAAGAAAAAAGTCCTTAAAAGAGTTCTGAGAGAAGCCCTAAACATGTGGTTGCAAAGTTTTTACAGGCCTCCTACCACTGCCAAGTCTGTTAAGTATTGAACCATATGTTTCTCTCAAGTGTAAAAATATGAAGTTGGAAAACTTACTAAGAAAAATTCTTCTGTTTCCCATTAGATATGTTGATCAGATTCCTTACTGGAAAATGCATTGGCTAATGTCCTGCGAGTCATACCCATTAATGACATATTGCTCATTTTTGTTTTTTATAATACTTGACTATACTGGAATATCATAGCCTGGAAATTTTTACTACTTGTTTGTACATGTATCTTGAAGGGTTGTGTAATTATCCTGGTTAAAAAATGTTGCAACATTTATCTGTAGATGTGCTAGACATCAGGAGTTTGAACAAAGGTTAAAAAGAGAAAAAAATAATATGATACTGGCCCTCATTGACTTAGTGTTTTCTTCCATAGTTTAGTTATTATTTATATGTACTATCATTTTAATTGCCAGAAGTTAGATTATGGTCAGTTCTCAAGTTTACTTCTAATTTTAGGTAATGTTGCCCTGATGTATGCTTGTTATAAAAATATCTTTTAAAGTAGTCTGTTCTGGAATAGCAAATGCTAATAAGCCACACATTTGATTCTTCAAAATTTTAGGTGAGGTGTTTATAAGTAAATCAAAATTACTTTGGCTTAAGATAAAAACAAATCCTCTCCAATCATTGCATGTTTCATCTTTTTTGTCTAATAGTTTTACCAGTAGGTTTAGGTAGAGGAATTTCTGAGTCTGTTTTTGTACTCACTCAAACATTCTTTGCTTGTAATAGGAATCCTGGTGACCCCGAGCAAAATTACAGAGTAGGTAATGTTTGTTTTGGATGTCTGCCTCTTCTTTCCTGAAGTCATACTTGCCCTTAGGTCCCAATCTCAAGCACTATCCCCAAAATTTTTTTTCAGTTTCTAATACCTTATTCTGTAAGATCATGGGTTCCCTAATTACTTTCCCCCGTTTAAATTTACATGTTCTGTGTTGATTTTCCTTAGGATCTCAAAATACACTAGTTTACGTAATTTTTAAAAAATGTCAAGACAAATGTATTCATATGAGAGGGCTAGAATAATCATGAATCAGGGAATGTCAGTATCTACTAGAAATTATGCCCTTTCCTCATTTATATTGTCTTGAGCATTCATTCAGTTTACATATTGAGGACTGTCTGAAAAAAACCCAGCCCTTGTCAATATAATGAGAACTGTTACATGGCTGGATACTCTCTGGACAGCCCTCGTAACTGTTGAGTACCTATTATGTGCCAGAAACTGTTCTAGGCACTGAGACTAACTATATCAGTTACCAAAAGATAAGATTTCCTGTGCTCATGGTACTCACATTTCTACAATTGTATATCTCTTTAGCATATTAATCATTGTTTTTTATACTGTAAGTCATAGTATCGTACATGCAATCTGGATTTCTTTTTGGTGGAGGGAGACTGTTTCCTCTGATCATGCTTTATGTCATGTCTGTATTACTTGATGAAACACAATTTAGTGTCTTGGTTGATGCCAGTTAAGTGGACAGTCAGTGACAGACTTGCTTTTCACCATATTAAAAACAAAGTGAGAGGCAAAGTTTAACGTTTTCATGGAGTGAGGATGCAGACAGATCAGGATCTAATGAAGTTGTGCTCAACATATGTATTTGGCACCAGCAATAGCATGGGCAAATCCTAGGCATTATGATTCCTCCAGGGTTCCTGAAAGTTTGGATTAAAATGCTTACTCAGGAGGCCCCTTCAAAACTGATGTAGAGCCATCCTCTTAAAGACAATCCATACTGGGACTGATTTTTTAAATTCAAATATTTAATATTTACGTTCTGCTTAATTGACTATCACAAAGAGAAACAAAATAAGATAGGAAAGTAAAATTTTTAAACAAGGAATTTGTCTGTGTAAAACACATACCTCTTTTAAAAACACTTAGCCAAAGCCAGGTCAGTGTGATTAATCTTGTTTTCAAAAAAACATGAAGCAGTGCTATCAATTGTGTACTCTTTTTTTATGATAAAAATGTTACCATGATTATTCTGTCTTGATATATTCTCCTTTTTAATGTATTTATTTTGCTATAGAATCATAAATACCCAGTGTTAAACAATTAAAGTTTCTCTAGATAATCTAACTTTAAACTTGTGAGGTTTAAATTAGATAGAAAATGAATCAAAGATTTTAATGGTTTTTTGAGTTGAAGAATACAAGACACTTAATTTTAAGCTGAACAAACAAACAGGAATATGATAAACCTTTTGTAAAATGCGAGTATGGCACTCTAAGAAAAACATTATTTGCAGAAGTATTGAATTCTTGATTTATAAATATGTATTTAGTATTCTTTCAAAATACTGACTAAAACATGATACAACCCTTCATCAGTAATGCATGAGCTTAGCTCTCCACAGAGAAAGGAGCAGTGAGTATGAACTCATGCTAAGTAGGCAGCCTAGTGCACACACACATACCGGTACACACTACTTTTCTAAATTTTCTAAATTTTTTTAAAGATATATTTTATTGTTTTTGACAGAGAGAGAGAGAGAGACAGAGACAGAGAGAAGGGTGAGGGCCCAGAGCAGTCTCCTTAGTTGTTGTCATCAGTTTTCTACATGTTTTTTTTCTACATGGTTTTGTTCCACACAGGTGGGCGGGGGCCACACAGGGTAGGAACTGGGTTGGGGGCCTCCTGCATGGGAGGCAAGCCCCCTCAGGCTAGGGGCCAAACCAGGGAGGGGTGTGACCAATTGGGGGTCTCCCACATGGGAAGCACACCCCAGTTCAGCATATGGGTCTGCACAGGCCGGCGCTGGGATTTGATTCTCGGTCCCCAGGGCTGCAAAGTAAGTGCTTAACCTGCTGATCCATCCCAACTTTTTCCCAGCTTCTAAATTTTATAGGTGGGCTAATAATCAAATTAACAAAGACAGATTATCAGGAGAAAATCAAATTTTAATATGTGCTCATGGGAATTTACATAAGCATGAAAATTCTACAGTGAGGCAAAATTGGGTATATGCCATTGTGTACAAATGTAAAGTGGGGAATGGGATCTAAGGTTTCAGTAGTGACAATGGCTGATTTACAAGAAGTTGAGGAAGAGGGGAACACATATGGTATAGCAGGTGAATTCTTGATAGAGAACACAGAAACAATGGGACAAGGGGTATCTATAAGCTAACAGGCCACTGCATGAAGTCCTTTTCACCATACTTAGTTCAAATTAGGCTAAGGTGAACATCCTAAGATTTCCTTCCTAAAGCAGATTATTCTGTCTCACTTTCTTGGGCAGGAAAATGGGGAGGGTCAAAGGTTTTCTGAGTCTTTGATTTCTTAATAACCAGCTTAAAAGTAATATCCCAAAAGGAAAAATTTTTGGTCCTTTTCAGGGAGAAGGGAGTTAAGGAGGAACTAATAGCTCTGGTTTGTGAAGAACCTAGAAGGAAAAAAAGATAGAATCGCCTCTGAACCTAAGGAATACATTTTCATTACCTTTGACCAGAAATAATAAGAATATATTTAAATATCATTATGGATGAGGGAAAATAAAAAAAAAACTTGGTGAAATTGAAGAGCAAATATGGTGGAGAAATAAATTTCAAAAACATATTCCATTGTGTGTGTGTATGTGTGTGTGTGTGAGAGAGAGAGAGATCTTCTTTATCCTTTAATCTATTGGTGGACATCTAGGTTCCTTCAATATCTTGACTATTACTAGTAATGCTGTACTGAATATACAGGTGCATATATTTTTTCAAATTAGTTTTTGGGTTTTTTTTATGTAAATACCCAGAAGTGGAATTGCTGGATTATATGACAGCTCTATTTTTAATTTTTTGAAGACTCTCTGTACTGTTTCCATAGTGGCTGCACCAGTTTGCAATCTCACCAATAATGTTCCCTTTTCTCTACATCCTGATCAAAACTAGTTATTTGTTAATTTATTGATGACAGCCATTCTACAGGTCTGAGGTGATATCTCATGATTTTAATTTGCATTTCCCTGATGATTGGTGATGTTGAACATCTTTTCATATGTCTGTTGGCTATCTGTATGTCCTTCTTGGTGAAATGTCTATTCAGGACCTCTTCCCATTTTTTAATTGGATTATTTTAGTGTTAAGCTGAATTAGTTCTTTATAAATTCTGGATATTATTACCTTATTAAATGTATAATTGGTGAATATCTTCTCCCATTCAGTAGATTGTCTGTTCATTTTGTTGGTGGTTTCCTTCACTGTGTAAAAACTTTTTAGTTTAAGATAGTTCCATTTGTTTATTTCCTCTTTTGATACCATTGTCCAAGGAGACAGGGCCAAATATATATGTAAGAGTGATGTCAAAGAGTATACTGTGTGTGTTTTCTTCTAGAGGTTTTATGGTTTCAGGTCTTACATTTAAGTCTTTAATCCATTTTAACTTTATTTTTGTATATGGTTTAAGAAAGTGGTCCAGTTTCTTTCTTTTCTTTTATTTATTTATTTATTTATTGCATGTTTTTCAATACCACTTATCAAAGAGACATTCTTTACCTCATTTTGTATCTTTTCCTTCTTTGTCATAGATGAATTGACCATATAAGCAAGGATTTGCTTGTGGCCTCTCTATTCTATTCCAAATACTATACTGTTTTGATTATTGTAACTTTATAGCATAGTTTGATATTAGGGAGCAAGATGTCTCCCATTTCATTCTTTCTCAAAATTTCTTTGGCTATTGATGGTTTTTTGTGGTTCCATATAAATTTTAAGATTAGTTGTTCTTTTTCTGAGAATAATGTCTTTGGTATTTTAATAGAGATTGTATTGAATCTGTATAGTGCTTTAGGTATTATAATAAGGGCATTTTAACAATATTAATCCTTCCAATTCATGACCAAAGTTATATCCTTCCATTTATCTATATATTCTTCAATTTCTTTCTTCAGTGTCTTAATAGTTTTCAGAGTACAGGTCTTTCACCTCTTTGGTTAAATTTATTTCTAGGTATTTTATGATTTTTGATGCAATTGTAAATGTGATTATCTTATTAATTTCTCCTTCTGATCATTAATTATTGGTGTATAGCAATGCAACAGATTTCTGTATATTAATTTTTTATATCCTGCAGCTTTACTGAATTTATGTATTAGTTCCAGTAATTTTTTTGATGGAATCTTTAGGGTGTTATATATAGTATCATGTAATCTGCAAATAATGAAAGTTTTACTTCTTCCTTCCTGATTTAGATACTGAAAGGTTTGTCGAAAGAGGAAAACACCGAGTTCAGGCAAGCAGGTTTATTAGCAGTGACTGCAGGGCTAAGTCTAAGATGGCTTCAGCCCTAACTGGGAAATGGGCTTGGGTTTTTATAGGGTAGGGTAAACAACAGTTGGCTTGTTCCAATAAGGGTGATGGAAAAATTTTTTCTGGTTGGACAGGATGTTCTGTACTTGTCAGACAGGATGCATATTTTGTGGGCTTGGCCAATTTCTGGTTAGGCAAGCCCTGTGGGGGCCCATCAGACCTTTCAGATACCTTTTATTTTTATTTCTTGTCTGATTGCTATGGATATGACTTCCAATACTACATTGAATAGACGTGGTGATAGTGGGCATCCTTATCTTTTTCCTGATCTTATAGGAAAAACTTTCAGCTTTTCTTCATTGAGTATGATATTAGCTGTGGGTTTGTCATATATAGCCTTTATTATGTTGATATATATTGCCTCTATGCACACTTTGTTGAGATAGGCTGTATTTCTGGAGGACAGAGACTATGTCTTATTTATTTCTGTTTTTCTAGAACCTAGCATAATGACTGCATTGCCTAGAATAAGCACTCAATAAATAATGCTAATGAATGGATGAATGAAATAACAAACTACCACTGAATACCTCTCAAAAATGAATGAAATAAAGAACAGTGGAGTTTTCACTGCTACTGGGAAAAATTAAATATATCCTCTCCTTGGATATTGCACTTATGTTCTTTCTACCATTTACCTTTGGGCATGCCTGGGTATAAGCATGGTGATATCTGGGGCATGATGCCATCAGTCATAACACCACTCCTCCTAAATGAAAAATCTTGGGTGAGAGGGGAGAACAGATAAGCTAGTTTTGGACTAAAGTGCATTAAGTATTTTGCAGAGTACCTGGCATATAATAGACAGGTAATTTAACTGTTTTGAAGGGATACCTGAGTAATCATTTTAATTCAAACCTTTAGAAGTCTAGGAGAAATTTTTGTGCTTAGCATTTGCCATGATATTGCTGGTGCCAAGTACATATGATGAGCACAGCCTCATTAGATCCTGATCTGCACCCTCACTCCATGAAAATGGTGAACTTTTATCTACCAGCTACTCAATTTGGCTTTAATGTAGTGAAAAGCAAATCTGTTACTAACTATCCACTTATATGACCATGTTTGTGTTAATTAAATGATGACATTAAATTGTGTTTCATCAAGTAAAACAGACATGACATATGCATGATCAAAAGAAACAGTCTGAAAAAAAATCCAAATTGCATGCACTGATGCTATGACTTACAGTATGAAAAAGAATGACATACTGGTAAGCCAGCTGACATCTATCCCATTCTAATATTTCTGGATCCATATGTTTAGCATATGCAATGTATGTTCCATGGACAAGCACATGTAATGGCAATATGTGGCAATCACAGAATGCCTATACTCAGCAAATACCTATGTGACATTTTAGGGCTAGCCCGAGTCCTGGCATTTGGATTGGAATTGAGTGCGGAAATGACATAGGAAAGAAACAATGACAACTTGTGGTGCTCTTAGAGGTATTGTTTGAAGAAATAATTTAGGGGTAAATAGCACTAATTGAACTGAGTGACTCAAAGAGCAATATACTTATCTCAAACTAATTCTGTAACAGACCTAATTTGCTGAGTTTCCAGTGTTGGCTCAATTCAAACTATGTATAGAGATCCCATCTATTTTTTTTAAGTGGTTTTCTTTGTAGATGAGGAATATAAGATGACTACTTGGCCTGGTTTTCAGGTCCCACATTTTGTTTTGCTTTATTTTGTTCTTTTTTAGAGTCAAAAAAGGCTCCATTACACTGTAGTCTAAATACCTATTTATTATCTTTATTGCTTCCATTTTACCTAAAGTCAGTTATCATAATAAATGTTGTTCTCCAAGCTGTGCACATATTATCCATTAGTGCTAGGAAACAAAGAAAGATGTGTCCTGAAAAGACTGCTATTGTTAAACAAAGCAGTAGTTGTCTTCAATTAGACCTTGTGGGCTGATTAAAACACTAATTCTCTTCCTGAAGTTGGATTTTATTTGTTACACTTCATCCCCTACTTCTGATTAGGCCAAGTATGTCCTTGGGAGATCTATGCTTTAGGGAAAAACATGTAACAGGAAAAGTATTTCAGCCTGGTTCACTACAGGCTATCCTTCTGGTGAAGAGCATAATAATCCTTCTATCTGTTCTTTCCAGATTTTATTCCAGCAGCCTTAGTCTCCCATGACCTACAAGAGAACCATTTCCACTAGTTTGTTTGTTTGTTTGTTTGTTTGTTTGTTTTGGTGATTGCAAGAATCACACAGGATAGAATGAAAGACACAGTATGTATTTATAAAACTGAAATGTATTGAGTCAGGCTTCCTATGAGCCAGATACTATACCAGGAAAAGATCATTGACTGCCAGTCACTTTTTGACATAACACATTTGTAACTTATGCAAGACTGAAGCAAACAGCTGTACATAGCTTAAAACTGGAATAGAGGAGTACAGAGCTGGAAATAAGTTTAAAATACAAAGATTCCTAGGTTGTTTGGCACCTAGAAAATAGCTGTGGGTTTATTATAGGTAGTTGGGATAAAGATGATGAGAAACTTGAGGGTAGAAATTCTATGTTATTTATCTTTGTAAACCTAGGACTCTATCTGATGAACTGGTAAGAAAATATGTGAGAAGTTACCAGCGCCTTGATCTTGGACCTCCCAGCTTACAAAATTGTGATAAACAAATATGTATTGGGTTTTGGCATGGAAGTTCTGTTCAAGATGGCAGAGTAAATAAATGCTGTGCTCACCTTTCCTCATGACCACATCACAATTACAACTAAATTACAGAACAATCAATCTGGAGAGCCATCTGAAGACTAACCAAACAGAAGTTCTATAACTAAGGATATAAAGAAGAAACCTTGTGAGACTACCTAGAATGGCATAGACATGAAACAGACTGGCTTCTCACCCATGTGTGATAGTTGAACGTCAGGTGGGATATCTCATTGTTCTCTAAAGAGCAAGGGGTCCCAGTGCCATACTAGACTCCCAAGCCTGGAGCACCAATGATGAGTAGAATACCCCCCCCAACACACACACACACACACACACACACACACACACACACACACACACACACACACACCATCTAGCTGTGAAAATCAGCAGGAATTCCATTAACCTGCTCTGTAGGGTCAGCCCTTGCACCACAGCAAGTCCTAAGAGGGAAAAGTAATCAGATGCAGAACTAAAAACACTGGTTATAGGGCTGCTTAATGATCTCAGGGAGAACTTCAACAAAGAGACAGGAAATATGAAAATGGAGGTAGAAAATATAAAAAAGAACCAGTCAGAAATAAAGACTACAATAACTGAAATGAAGAATACATTAGAGTGAACCAACAGTAGATTAGATGAAACAGAGAATTGAATCAGTGATTTGGAAGATAAGATAGCAGAAGACACCCACTCAGAACAACAAAAAGAAAAAAGAATTTAAAAATAAGGTAGTTTACACAGAGCCTCTGGGACAACATTAAGATTAAAAACATTCTCATCATATGGGTACTAGAAGGACAAGAGAAAGAGCAAGGAATTGCAAAACTATTTGAAGAAATAATGACTGAAAACTTCCCTAACCTGGCAAAAGAAATAGCTATACAAGCCCAGGAAGCATATAGAGTCCCAAACAAGATGAACCCAAAGAGTCCTACAAGATGCATCATAATTAAAATGCCAATGATTAAAGACAAAGAAAGCATCTTAAAAGCAGCAAGAGAAAAGCAGTCAGTTACCTGCGAAGGAGCTTCCATAAGACTGTCAACGGATTTCTCAACATAAACTTTGCAGACCAGGAGGGATAGGCATGAAATATTCAAAGTGATGAAAAACAAGGACCTACAGTCATGATTACTGTATCCAGCAAAGCGGTTATTTAGAATTGAAAGACAGATAAGAGCTTCCCAGGTAAGAAAAAGCTAAATGAGTTTACCACTACCAAACTACTATATTATAAGAAATGTTAAATGCCTACAAGAGACTTACTTCAGATTGAAAACACACACAGAGATTAAAAGTAAAGGGATGTAAAAATATATTTCATGAAATGGAAACAAACAAACAAAAACTGAGGTAGTAATACTTTTTTTAGTTTACAAAATAGTACTTAAAACAAAGGCTCTAAAAACAAACAAACAAACAAACAAACAAACAAAACAAAGGCTATAACAAATGGCAAAGAAGGACCCAGTAACACCACTTCTGGCTATTTATCTGAAGAAACCCAAAACACTACTTTGAGGAGATGTATGTATCAATATGTTCATTTCAGCATTGGTTACAGTGGCCAAGATGTCAAGGCAGCCTGGTGTCAGTGGATGCATGAATTTATAAAGAGGAGGCATTATGTATATACAATAGAATATTGCTCAGGGGTGGGGTGGGTGAAAAGGGGGACAGAATTAAGTACAAATTGGTTCTTACACAGTAGTCATGGGCATTAGTATATAGCATAAGGAATATAGTCAATAATATTATAATAACTAGGTATGGTATTGGACGGGTACTAGATTTATCAGGTGATAGATGGGAGCAAGTTCAGGGGCAGGGTGAAAATGATAAAGGGGTTAAGTACAAATTGGTAGTTATAAAACAGACATGGGGATATAAAGTAAAATATAGGGAATGTAGTCAATAATATGGTAATAACCATGTATAGTGTCAGATCAGTACTAGACTAATCAAGGGGACCCCTTTTAAATTAAATAAATGTCTAACCACTATGCTGTACACCTGACATTAACATAAAGTAATATTGAATGCCAACTGTAATTTAAAAATTAAAAAGGAGAAGGTGAAGCAGAATAAGAGGTTCACATTTTCAGATATAAAACAAGTCATGGGGATATACTGTACAGCATGGGGAATATAGCTAATAATGTGATAGCATCATGTGATATCTGATGGTTTCTGGACTTATCATGATCATCACTTCTTTAGGTATATAAATGTTTAATAACTATGGTTTACACCCAAAACTAATATAATATTGTACTATGTGTTAGCTATATTTTAATAAAAACCTTTAAAAATAAAAATAAAAAAAGAAATTGTGGTACATATATACAATGGAATATTACTCAACCATAAAATAAAAATGAGTCTTACCAGGGAAGCCGGGATGGCTCAGTGAGTTGGGTGCTCGCTTTGCAGACCTGGAGACTGAGGATCGAATCCCAGGACCCATATGCTGAACTGGGGTGTTCTTTCCATGCGGGAGGCCCCCCAGTTCAGTTTCCATCCTCCAAAGTTTGGCCTCTGGCTCGAAGGGACATGCCTTCTATGTGGGAGGCCCCCAGCCTAGTTCCTGCCCTGAGCGGCCCCCGCCCATCTGTGTGGAATGAAACCATGTTGAAAAACTGACGACGTACAACTATGGAGACTGCTCTGAGCCCACCCACTTCTCTCTGTCTCTTTATCTCTGTCTCATTGTCTCTGTCAAAAACAATAAAATAAATATTGGGAAAAAAAAGAAATCTTACCATTTGCAACAACATGAATGGATCTAGAGGGTATTATACTAAGTGAAATAAGTAAGACAGAGAAAGACAAATACCATGTCATTTCACATATGTGGAATTTAAAGAACAAAGTAAATGATCAAACAACAGAAACAGATGGATAGATCCAGAGAGCAAACTGATGGTTGCCAGAGGGTGGGGACAGGATTAGAGGACCACATGAAAAAGGTGAAGGGATTCAGTAACTACAAATTGGTAGTTGTAAAATAGTCATGGGGATGTAAAATACAGCATAGGGAATATAGTCAGTCATGTTGCAACAACTATGAATATAGTGCCAGGTCGGTACTAAACTAATTGGGGGGTGAGGGTCATTGCATAAATTATATAAATGTCTACTAACCATTATGCTGTATACCTGAAACTAACAGAAAATATTGAATGGCAACTGTAAGTGAAAAAAATTTAAATATGTCAAAAATTAGAGCAATGTCTTTATTCTAATAACTAGTTCTTAGAATCATTTTGGGGGTAAAAAATGAAAGGATAATTCAGACATATGAATCTTATTTATCATGTAACTAGATTAATCTTTAAAGTCCTATGCTTACACAGTGGGTTAGAAGTTAAAACCAAATAAGATTTTTTAAATTTTTTTGACAGAGACAGAGAGAGACAGAGAGAAGGGGGAGGGCCCAGAGCAGTCTCCGCAGTTGTATGTCATCAGTTTTGTTCCACACAGGTGCATGGGGGCTGCTCAGGGCAGGAACTGGGCTGGGGGCCTACCGCATGGGAGGCATACCTCCTTGAGCCAGGGGCCAAACTGGGGGGCGCGGTGGGATTAGGGTGGTGAGAACCGAACTGGGGGCCTCCCGCATGGGAAGCACACCCCAATTCAGCATGTGGGTCCGCCGGCCAAGGCCGGTATTCGAGCCTAAGTCTCCAGAGCTGTAAATTCTAGCACTTAACCCGCTGAGCCATCCCAGCTTCCCCAAACAAGATTTTTTCAGTGTTTTTGTCCATTTGAGAAAGTGATTTGAAAGACTCTTGTAAAACTGCCTCCATTTATTCCTCACAATATATTTAACATCAACACTATTCCCAACCCAAGGAAATACACATATAGATAGATCATGGTTTATTCTCAGGCAGGAAGTATGGGTGCCTCTGCCTGCTAGACAAGGGCCTGTTTAAGGCCTGTTCCACCACAGCAGTAGTGTGCTGCCTCTGAGGCTCATGCAAAATCAGAATATGCGAGGGCAAGCATATGCCTTATTTCTTAGAAATTTTGTTTTGGCTTCTTCCCAATTTAAATACTATAATTACCTAAGCACTATGAAATTCTACCTTTTACTTCAGAAATGAAGATGAAACTTTAACACCTATTGTTACCTGAGTCTCCTCCAAAATTTGCTTTATGGTTGGAGGCCATAGCAATTCATCTTACTATTAAGTAGTCATTTATACAATGGGTGACACATTTTGCAAAACAGTTCTAGTGATTACATAGTTCACTAGAATTTTATATAAATGGAATTGTACAACATGTACTCTTTTTTTGTCTGGCTTTTTTCAGCATAGTTATTTTGAGATTCATTTATGCTATTGCCTGCATTAGTAGTTTATTCCTTTTGTTGCAGAATAATATTCCATTGTATGGATATACCATCATTTGTCTATTCATTGACCTATTGATGGACATTTGGGTTTTTTAGAGTTTGGACTTTTATAAATAAAACTACTATGAACATTTAACTACAAGTCTTTGTATGGATATATGTTTTCAATATGGTAAGTGTATGTTTAACTTTTTAAGAAACTGCCAAACTGTTTTTCAAAATGGCTATCACATTTTACATTCTCACTAGCAGTGTATGAGAATTCCAGTTGCTTACTAATGGTTGATATAGTCCGTCTTTAAATTTTAGACATTCTGATAGATTTGGTTTTAATTTGCATTGTGGTTTTAATTTGCATTTTCTTGATGACTAATGATGTTGAATATTTTCTCTGTGCTTATTTACTATCTGTATATCTTTTTTTGTGAACTGATTATTCAAATCTTCTGTCCATATTTCTATTGGTTATGTGTTCTTATTATTGATATTTGAGAGTTCTCTAGGTATTCTGGATACAAGTCCTTTATATGATGTATCATTTGCAAATATTTTTCTCTCTGTCTATGGCTTATCTTTTATTTTAACAATATCTTTCAGAAAACTTATATTTTGATGAAATGTAATTTATCAATTATTTATTTTTTAAATATAATTTTTTAAATATATTTTATTTATTTTTGACAGAGAGAGAGAGAGAAAGATACAGAGACAGAGAGAGAACTGAACTGGGGGAGCTCCCAGTTCAGCACATAGTTCTGCACGGGCCGGGGCTGGGATTCGATCCTGGGTCCCTGGCGCTGCAAAGTGAGCGCTTAACCCACTGAGCCATCCCGGCTTCCCCCAATTATTTATTTTTTAAAGAGCAACTGTGTAGTTAAGTTTTGTGTTTGTTTGTGTTTGTTTTTGTTTTTTAATAGTAATGCCTGGGCTTCTTCCCTTAAGATCTGCATTCAGTAAGTCTGGAAAGAGGCCTGGGCATCTGAGTACTTATAAAACTTCAAAAGTTATTTTAGTGTGTAGCTATTGTGAAGAATACTACATAAAACAACAGAGGTGATGGGATGTTGTATTTATTTACTTGAATGCTTGTGTATTTGTTTAATTATTTTCTTTTATTTTATGATGTTCCAGAAAGGCTTTAAGATAGTTTACAAGGATCCAAAATAACATAACTTGAAATTAGAAGAAATCAGAGCAAGGTGGGATGTAAACTGAAGCCAATGATGACATTAAAAGTATGTGCTATAATGATCTGCACGTTGCCTCTAATCTTTCCAGCACTACAATATGTATAAGCTACAAGCAAGCCTATTGCTTAAGGGCCATATTAGTACTGAGATTAGATGTGAATTTCTCCCAAGGAACATCATAATGAGGGAGGGACAGTGTCCTGGACTACAGGTTTCAAAGGACATTTTGTTACAGTGTTGTTCAGTATGGGCTGACTACATACAATGTAGTTTAGTTATAGCCATTCTTTGAGGGGATCAGTACAAGGAATAGGTACCTACCTAGCTCTTTGATGATCAAAATTGATACAAGAGTACACTTTGGAGTTTAGACCAAGTTGTATAATACTTGACTCCAAAGCCACATGTGGCCCAGGACAGCTTTGAATGCAGCCAAAAAAAAATTATAAAGTTTCTTAAAATATTATGAGATTTTTTTGCTTTATTTTTTAGTTCCTTGGCTGTCATTAGTGTTAGTGTATTTTATGTGTGTCTCAGGACAACTCTTCTTCTAATGTGGCCCATAGAAGTCAAAAGATTGGACACCCCTGCTTTAGACTAAAGGTGAATGATCTATATTTCTTTCAGGCAATGATCCACATTTTCTCTTAAACAACTTTTTGATAAATATTGTTTGAGAGTTTGGAGGGTGTGTCCAAGATTTTACTCTGCATCTTTGTTGCTTGTTGAATATAGACCCATATGTAAAGGGAGGTTGTTGAGTTGAGGATTACCATACCTTTGCAAAGGCTGTTACCTAACAGAGCAATCTCACCATTGCCAGCAGATCAACGGAATCTCATAGGCAGGGCCAACAACCCCGGAGGATTGAAGCATGGGATTGATGTGACTTGTATCTTAGAAAGATGATGTTGCTAACAGTGTGGAGAATTGGCATTGAAATAGGCAGAGAAGCTAGAGAGGTAGGAGACTATTAAAATAGTCTAGACAAATGATGATGAAGGGCCTGCTCTGAGATGGGTGAAGTGGACACAGAAAAGCAGGGATTCAAGTGTGATTTTAGAAATAGAAGCAGCAGGTCAGCTGATGGTTTGATATGGAGGTTGAGGGAGAAGAAAGAGTTAAAGATGACTCTAAGATTATTTTAGATTGGCCAACTAGGAGGAAGATGTTACCACTAACTACAGTTTAGAACAAACGAAGGATAGGTTTGCCAGAAAAGATCATGAGTTCAGGTTTTAACATTTAGAGGTTGTATGTTTGAACATACTAGGATGTCAAAGATAAAGATCTGGAGCTCAGAAGAGAGGGGTTGCTGAAGATAAAGATTTGAGGACATTAACACCACTAGATGGTGGTTGAAATTTTGGGACTAGATCAAATTATCTGGGAAGATTTTGTAGAGGTGAAGGAGAAGAGGTTGGAACACTGAGAATAGGGAGTCTCAAAATAAGACATTTTCTAAAATAGTCTTCTAAAATAAAGTTGAAAGAAAAAGAGGTTTTCTCAGTGACTATAAATTCATTTTACATTTGCCCCATGATGATGACCTGTTTCTATTGATTCTCAGATTGATTTTGAACATTTTTGTCATAGAAAACTTTCGTTATTGGATTTGGCAACCCTTGAAAGTTATTTCTGTAATTTTTCTGCCTTATGTAATTCCTGACCTACCATTTTTTTTTTTGGACTTCACTGATCTCATCTAAAATTATATCTGGCATCTGGCAATCCCTCTTCTGGGTACCTACCCAAAAATCTTCAAAACCTTAATTCACAAAGATATATACACCCCAGTGTTCATCGCAACACTGTTCATGGTGGCCAAGACATGGAAACAACCAGTGTCCTTTGGTAGATGAGTGGATAAAGAAGTTATGCTACATTTACACAATGGTATACTACTCAGCAATAAGAAAAGATGAAATACAGCAATTTGTGACAACATGGGTGAACCTTGAAACCATCTAATTAAGGAAATAAGTCACACTGAAAGAATGAAGAAACATATGACCTCACTTATAGTGGGGTATAAAGCTGAAAGTAACAAAGAAGCAAAAACTCATGGACACAGTCAATAGTTTGGGGGTTACCTGAGGGTAAAGGGGAAGGTGGGTGGTGGGAGAATGGGGGCAGAGGAAGTTAGGTGGGGGCATCAAATACATGGTGATGGAAGGAGAGCTGATTCTGGGTGGTGAGCACATAATGCAATGCATAGATGATGTAATGTAGAGTTGTACACCTGGAAACTATGTAATTGTTACCAACCAATGCCACCCCAGTAAATTTAACACTTAAAAAAAATTATCTCTGACTTATTTTGTGTTTAGCCATGATATACCTGTATTTTTATTAGAGTAAGAGGGTTTCTTAATTTGAGGTTCAGTTTTTCCCAGGTTTCTAATGTGATATTTCATGCAGTCTCTAGAATATATGACTTATTACATTTATAATTCTTCATACCATTGTTTTCTAAACAAACTCATATTTTTATCAATTTCCAATGCTAACACAAAAAATGTTAAGATTTTAAAGTATTTTTCTTTCATAATAATGTTGATCTGAATTATGTAATTTTATTTGCTCACTCTAATGGCAGAACTTGATTTATCTCAAAAATGTTTTTGCATCAGCCCTAGAATTTCTCTAATCCTTCTTATCCAATAGTCATTCTTATGCCTGTATAAGTAAAAGAGAAATCTCTTCTTCAATATTCTGTACAAATACCTTTATGAATTATTTTATTGAAGTTTAATATAGAAAAATACAAAATTTATAAGTTCTCAGCTTGGAGAATTTTTACACAGTGAACATATATTCATGTCAGTTCCACTTACATCAAGATAAAGCACTGCTGGCACCTTAGAAATCCCCTCCTTGAACCCTTCTTAGTCATTCTCTCTGTTTTCTAAATGGTAATTATTCTTCTGACTTCTAACTCAATAATTTAGTTTTGCCTGCTTCTGATTGTTATATAAATGTTATCAAACAACATATACTTCTTTTATCTGGCTTCTTTCATTCAACATAATGCTTTTGAGATTCTCCATGTTGTTGCATCTATTATTGGTTTGTTTCTTTTAGTTGCTGCATATAGTATTCCATTGTATGAGTATATCTCAACCTATTTTTCCATTATATTGTTCATGGGCATTTTGAATGCTTCCAGTTTCTGACTACTGTAAATAATGCTGCTGTAAACATTTGTAAATGTCTTTTGGTGCATATATGTACACATTTCATTGGATACATATGCAGAAGTGAAATTGTATAAAGAAATACAGTGGTAATGGTTTCTCTGAAGATTCTTGGATTTTATACATATGCAATCATATTATCTGTGAGTAATGATAACTTTATAATTTTTTTTCATTTCAATATATATACCTGTTATATGTTTTTCTTGACTTACTGTGAAAACTAAATAAGAACAGTGGTAAGAGTAAGAATCTGCTTATTCCCTATCTTAGGAGAAAAGTTTTCAATTTCTCAAATTAAGTATGATGTTTACTGTAAGCATTTTGTAACTATCATTTATCAGGTTAATGAAGTTCCCCTCTATATCTAATTTGTTAAGAGGCTGTTTTATTTTGATATTTTATTTTTATAACATGATTTATTGTTGAATTTTTAAAATTGTTGATGCCATTTCTGCATTTATTGAATCAAAAATATAAAATTGGGGGAAGCTGGGATGGCTCAGCAGGTTGAGCACTCGCTTTGCAGCCCTGGAGACTGGGGATCGAATCCCAGCCCTGGCCTGTGCAGATCCATATGCTGAACTACAGTGTGCTTCCCATGCAGGAGGCCCCCAGTTCAATTCTTGTCCCCCAGTTCAGCCCCTAGATCAAGGGGGCGGGCCTCCCATGCTGGAGGCCCCCAGCCCAGTTCTCACCCTGTGCTGCTGCTGCCCACCTGTGTGGAACAAAACCATGTTGAAAACTGATGAAGTTCAACTATGGAGACTGCTCTGGACCCTCCCCCTTCTCTCTGTCTCTCACTGTCTCTGTCAAAAACAATTAAAAAATCTTTAAAAAAATATATATATATAATTGAGTATATATTATAATCAATATTTTTTATTACATTAATGTTATGAATTACATTGATTGATTTTCAAATATTAAAGCAACATTTCATGTTTAAAATAAACTCACCTGGATTATGATATTTTCTATTATGTATCATTGGGTTAAATTTGCTAATATTTTGTTTAGGATTTTTGCATCTGTCTTGAAAGAGATTGGTGTGTGACACCTCTTTTTTGACCATGTGAGGTCTTGGTACTAGATTATGTTGGTCTCATTAAAGAAGTTGGCAAGTTTCCTCTTCTAGTCTATTCTCTTGAAGAGTTAATTAAGATTGGTGGTATTTCTTTGTTAATTGTTTGGTAAAATTTGCAGGCAAAGTCATTTGGGCCTAAAAGTTTTGTGGATTCCTGAGTGCAGTTTTAAATTAGAGATTAAATGATTAAATGCTTAAATAGAATTGAATTATTTTTATTTTCTACTTTCTGTGTCAGTTTTAGTGATTTTTGTTTTTCTAGGAATTTGTCAATTCGTTAAAATTTCAAATGCATTAACATAAAGATGTTTATAATATCTTACTATCTTTTTAATGTTTGTAGGGCATGTAGTGATATCCCCTTTTAATTTCTGATTAGAGATGCATGCTTTCTTTTTTATTATTTTCCTTGATTAACCCCACCAGTGGTAAAAACAATTTTATTAGTCCAACAATTCTCAGCATCCTTTACAACATTAAAAATTATTGTTGACCTTAAAGAATTTTTTTTGTGTTTTGGCTATGTATATCACTATCATATTAGAAATCAAAATTGTGAAAATAAAAAAAGTATTAATTCATTTAAAACCAATTGCAATTTAACAAAATAATAGTTCTATAAAAACATCTTGATGAAAATAGCAATATTGTTCAAAACAAAAATTGAGTGAGAAGAATGACCTTGTTTTATATTTCAAATCTCTTTTAATATTAGACTTAATAGAAGATACCTGGATTCTCTTACCTACTTTTGCTTTCAATTGGCTGCAATTCATATGTGTCATGTAGCCTCTGGAAAACTCTATTGTATACATGTTAGAAAATGAGGATGAAGAAGAAAAATAACATGATGATGAAGAAAATATTTTTGACATTGTGGACCCGTTGAACTTAGGGACATCCAAGGGTCTTGGGACTCTATAATTCAAAGAAGTTCGGTTATGGTCAACATTTCATGTGCTCTTTCATGGCTTCCTTGAGCAAAGGATGGCTAGGGTTGCTGTTCCTGTCCATAGTAGTTCTACCCAAATATCTGTTAGGAAACTTGGCCCTGATATAACTGAGGTTTATGACTCTTCAAGCTGTTCATTCCTGGTGAAGCTTTTCTGCTATGGAAAGCACAAACATGGCCATACCCTTCCTACCACAGAGGAGTTAATATTGTGAGTGATTTCTCATGCAGATGTACACACACGTGCCATTGCATGAAGCCAAAAGTTTAACTTGCCAGCATCACGCACCTTAGTTTTTGCTTCTAGTATGAGACTTGATCTAAATTCCAGGAGAATCCTGGAGTTTCCTGAACGGATTGAATTCACATCTTTTGGACAACATTACATAGAAACCTGAGGCATGTGACATGGCCAAAATAATTTCCTAGGGCATTTAGCTGGAGAAAAAATAAAACACCTGCCAAATCCTTTTACCAAGTCCTTGAAAGACCTTGTTCAGATCACAACTCACAACCTGATAACCAGGAGGGACTCCCTGCCCTGGCTGGAGCTGGATGTGTTTGTAGCAGGACACTAGACTGCAAGTACAGGGAAGTAGACAGCTCCTTCATAAACTATATCCCTACTTCTCTCTCCATCCCCTGTACTTTAGCCCACTGGCCTTAAACCCAAGCTCCTTGCAACTCAGAAAGGTTTACACACTCTTCCCAACTCCTTGTCCTTTAGCTTGCAACTTCAGGGAAGCCTTCCCTGTCCTTCCAGACCTGGGTTGATTCCTCCACTAAACACTGCCATGGCCTACTGAACTATTTCTTTGTAGCCTTTATTATAATCAGTATTTATGTAGTTCTATTTTAAATATCTAGGGGAAGCCGGGATGGCTCAGTGGGTTGAGCGCTCGCTTTGCAGTGCTGGGGACCGGGGATCGAATCCCGGCCCCAGCCCGTGCGGAACCATATGCTGAGCTGGGAGCTCCCTCAGTTCAGTTCTCTCTCTGTCTCTGTATCTCTCTCTCTCCCTGTCAAAAATAAATAAATAAATAAATATTAAAAAAAAAATATCTACCTCTAGACTGTAAACTACTTTGGGAAAGGTACTGTATTTGCCTTGTTTATCATTATATCTTCTGTGCCTAACAAACACCCTGCACTTTACTTAGTTCTTTCCACACATATTTGTGGAATGGATGAGCTGTGTTAGTCTAATTTAGGACTCCTCCTTTTTATCTAAGCAGCTCTTTCAATTTTCAAGTTTTTACTCACCACTTCCACTACCCTACCCCACCCCAATGTGAACCCCAAGAGAATCTGCTATGAGAGGAATCTCGATGACAAATATAACACTGGAAACAGAAAAACCACGCCCTTTTGGTTACTCAGCCTTTGTTTTCAGCCTACACTCTTCCTCTAAGCTCTTCTCTTAGGATGAATTTTCTCTCCAAGAGGTCTCTTAGTCCTTCTAAATATGTGAGTCCCTTCCCCAGTACACATTCTTCATCAGTAGAGTCAAGGTTGTGAAGAGGCACTTCCTGGAAGCTGTTAGTGTAGTGTTTGTGACTTTTTTCACATTCTGACCCATTTATAAACTTTAAATCTATACTTTTCTTTTTAGCTACTTACCCTACCTCCTGATTCCTGGTTACTGATAATTCAAAATCACTTTCATTTGAAAACCTTGGTTATTCTTCAAAACTTATGTTTCATTTTGGTTTCCTAGAACCACCCAGTGAGCTTTCTCAGAGGCTGTAAGGTTTGTGCAGATATATAACTGCTGCCCAGGGCAGACCACACTTCCATGTTCAGAATCAGAGGTCACAGGAGGGCATCACTCTTGGAATCACAGACTGTCCCCTGGCTGTTATTAAATCACTATTTTTATATTTTGGGAGAAAAATAGTTTTCATGTTGTTTCTCTATTTACTACAGAGGTGATAGGACTGATTAGTACTTATTACATGGGACCAAAATTAAATAATTTTCAGGGTTACTGTTTATTTTATTTTTTATTGTTTTTTGACAGAGACAGAGAGAAGGGGGAGGGCCCAGAGCAGTCTCCATAGTTGACAGCATTAGTTTTCCATATAGTTTCACTCCACAGGTGGGTGCGGGCGGGGCTGCACAGGGCAGAACTGGGCCGGGAGTCTCCCGCATAGGCCCCGGCAAGAACTGAACTGGGGCACAACCCAGTTCAGCACATGGATCCACCTGGGTCGGAGTCGAAATTCGATCCTTGGTCTCTGGGGCTGCAAAGCGAGAGCTTAACCCGCTGAGTCGTCCCAGCTTCCCCTCAGGGTGACTGTTTAATGGGTATAGTTTTGGAATGATGAAAATGTTTTGGAACTTGATAGAAGTTGCCCAGCATTGTGAATGCATTTAAATGTCATGGAATCATGTGCTTTAAAATGGTTAATTTTATGTTATGTGAATTTTACCTAAATAAAAATATAGTAACAGTAATTCTCAGAGAACATAGAATTTCTCTCACAAGAAAAGTTTAGTTTAGCTAGTCATCACTGAGGTCATAGAATTCCCTGGAGATGTGACCACGTGGGCCCCTCCTGCCTCCCTCCACTTATATATCACTGGAAGCCAGCTGGATTTAATCTACTATAATACTTAAAGATTCCATTTTTAAAAACAACTGCTAGCAGCAAATTGTTGGCATAGAGGAATTGCCATAATGGAAAAAAATAAAAATAACTCCTGACTAATCTCTAAATCTATTCTTTATAAAGCTATTTTTCCTACATAACTTCATTAATCAAAATACTTTTTTGGTGTCCCATATCAGAATATATGAGATGCATTTTGGTTTCATGAAGTTTTAGTTAGACTAAATTAACAATATATTCATTTTGGATGAATTTCTCAAGCTATGCTACTCTCACTGCAAATGAGTTTATTTATTCAGTCAAATATTTTTTAAGTACCTTCTAATGTCAGTTACGATATTAGGTGCTAGGAGTACAGAGATAAATAAGGCATATCCCTTACTAAAATTTTTATGGTCTAATAATCACATTAATTATGTAGATGATCCTGTTTCAAACATAGTAAGCTGTATCAGAAAATGAAGGTGGGAGCTTCATGGTATCAAGAGCCAGTTTGTCATGGTCACTGCTGAATCCCCAGTGTACTTGATATGTCTGGCACATTGAAGAAACTCAGCAAGTATTTTTTGATAATGGATGAAGGTTTCTACAATTATATGCTATTTTCACTGTTATATTTGGTTCTTATATAATTCAGCATTGACTCAAACCAGAAATGCCTAATTTATTGGCTATAATCTGGAGGGGGTAATTGAATAAATTCTCTTACCCTCTTCAGTGTGCAGATACTATTGTCATGTCAAATGTTCAGACTGTCTGCTTTTAATTTATTTATCCTACTCATCTAAGTGGGCTGAGGAAAATTCCTGTGGAAAAAGGCATCCAGCCTCCTCATTCTCCTCAGTCACCAACTCCTCTCTATTCTCCCAAGATTCCAACTTCCCCACCAACCTCTACTCTCTGTGCAGGCACTTGGACTTAGTGGCATGGTTTTGGGCTGCTTGCCCTGATTTTGTCCATAACACCCCCATTCAAGGCAACTTCCACCATTTTAATCCTGCCCTGAACCTTGGATTAATACGATACATTATTAGACAGCTACCAAAAGTTCAGACAACATACTTTTTCCAAGATATTTTTTATTGTCTTTTTGACAGAGAGACAGACATACAGAGACAGAGAGAATGGGGAGGGTCCAGAGCAGTCTCCATAGTTGACAGCATTAGTTTTCAATATAGTTTAACTCCACAGGTGGTGTGGGGCTGCACAGGGCAGGAACTGTTCTGGGAGTCTCCCACATAGGCCCCATCAAGAACTGAACTGGGGACACACCCCAGTTCAGCATATGGGTCTGCCTGGGTTGGGCCCAGGGTTTGATCCTCAGGCTCCGGGGCTGCAAAGCAAGCACTTAACCCACTGAGCCATCCCAGCTTCCCTCCAAAATTTCTAATATGGTCTGAACCAACTGCTTTATCCCCAGTTATTACCTCACCCACACAGCCCACACTTGGGTTATGCTAGGAAGATGCTGAAGGAAGGAGGATATCAGGATTGTTATTCTTTCTCCTTTGGGGGAGAATGGGGAGACTTGCCCTCCCATGTCAAGCTAAATGGACAAGTATAATACAAGGAGCCCAATAGGAAGCCCAGTAATAAGAGGCTGTGAGATATACCTCTTGGGGGATGAGTGGTGGCTATCTGTGGAAGAGGTGGAGCTGGGGTGGCATCTTTCACTTTAGGGATTCCAGCGGTGAGCAGATCTTGCCTCTGAAAAACTCACCACACAAAGGACATCTTCAGAACCATAATGTTAGCCAAAGAGAAGTGACAACCCACTGAGGGAGGAAGAGATTCTTGTCCCGCTCAGTTGCCCATCCTGGCCAACACTGCAAAGTTCAGCTTTGGAAAGGGGCTGAGGGAGAGACATCTCAGAACCAGGGTCTTTAGTAATCAACCCTCCAAGTCACTCTGTCCTGTGGGGAGGGGAAATGAGATTTCAATTGACAATGAGCTTAAAGTCTTTAAATGGAGTTGTAATAACCAAAATGGGTAGTAGTTATGGAACCTAAAAGTTAGGAAGGTAACAGTCCTAGAAGTTCTAGAAGTTGTTAGAGGCAGAAAGGGCTTCACAGAGCTCTGCTGAAAGCAAGGATTAGGGAAAAATAAACCGTTTTCATACCTACATCCTCTGAGTTGAGATGTAACATAATCAAGCTTTCCTGGAACAGAGTTGGATCAGTAGATATGTAATAATGAATATCAGCTTCAACTCAGGATGGCATATTCAGCTCTCCAGCAGGACCACTTTCATGGGTGCAGCCTCACAGGAGCTCCATATGAAAATCACCATCTTGGCTCTTAATACTTTCATCTTCAAATTTGTGTTTAGTAAATGCAGTCTGATGGAGCAATGAAGCATATACCAGGGGCTTAGAGCCTTAGCTCATGCACCGTCGTGCTGCCCACCACCTTCTGGATGGGTTCTCCCCTGCCCACTTCCCTGTTCCCTGACTCCCAGAGTGCCATTCAGCCTCCTCCTCACCGCCCCCACCTAGCAGTTGCTGCCCTTTGCCCAATGGGGGATGGGGTAGGTGGCTGGATTCAAGCATAGGGAGGTTGGGGTCAGGCAGGCATGGTCAGTGCCATCCTCAACCTGGGCTGATAGTGCCACATGTTGGATAGGACTTGGCAGAATGAACCTCTAGCCCAGAGGTCTCCAAACTGCGGCCCACGAGGCCCTCTCATCTGGCCCATGGAGAACTTTTTATCCGAATAAAATAATATTAAATAAATAATTAAAAACAACATCTATGTTTTGATTATTTTTTACTTGGACCTTGAGTGTGTAGTCGGCCCCCAAATTGCTGTTTGATAGTTAATGCGCCCCTTGGGCTGAAAAGTTTGGAGACCTTGATCCAGGAATCTAGTGGATCTGTGGATCTCTTGTCCACTGTGGATTGGGCCAGCACCATGATGGGGAGGGGAGACTGCCTCACCCCTGACTCAGGAGCTATGCATTGATCCCGTGGCTGCTGGGGGAAGAAACCCCACAGTTGGTGGGCCACATGGGCCCTTTTCTGGTTGAAGGCCTACATTCACTGTACCAGGATCCCAGTGCCTGAGCAAGAACTGCATTACACAGCAAATTTAAAACACCACAACAGGTTGAGAGAACGAAAGTGGAAGAAAGGAAAAAGATTTCTATTTTAGTCCCTTTAACAACACGTTTCCTGTTTTTTGAACAAAAAGCCCAGGATTCTCATTTTGTTCCAGGCTGCACACTTATTTAGCTGGTCCTGCTTTCAAGCCTCCTTTCCCAGGGAAAGATTAATTTGCTATTTGTGAGTGTCCTGCACCTGGCTTACAATGCCTGGAAATGTGGCAGTGCTTTCCATGCCAGCTTGCTGCCTCCATACAGAAGCAGATACAGGTTTATGGGCCTGAAGCTCATATAATATAGGGGACACCCCTTTAAAAATTTATAAATACAAAATTGCTATGTCTCTTCATAGGACGTTGGAGGAGGCCAGTGTAAGTGAGGGGTCCTGAAACTCACACCTCATTAGCTTTATGGTATCTCCACTCTTGCCTTCATAGCATACCTTCTGACCACTGGTGGGTCCACTTTAAGGATCTAGAGGTTTCTTAAAAATCACAAGCATCTCTCTTGTTTACTCTGTAACCCACACACATATCATAAGCTAAGCAGTTAAATTTTTTTTACAGGGGAAAAGGGTGGACCACTGTTGAGATCCTCCTGATTGCAGTATTTTCCTCCCACTCTGCTCTTCTGCCATTGAGGAGTCACTTGTGGCATCCCTAGGAGGCCTCTTGTGCTGAACTATTCCTAGTTTCCTTTCTTTGTGAAAACTCTTGTCAGTTAAGTATGCATAGCTGCTGATAGCCACCTTCTACAAGGAAGAAAAGTCTCCTTTTCCTTCAATTATTGCAGTATCTCCCTAGTTGATTTTATCCCTACTTGAGCTAAAAAATGTATATGGTTCTATACACATTGAAAGCACAAATACATGTAATAATTCTTTTAAAAATAAGAATAGATATTTTTCAAAAATATTATACAGAAATATAATAGTATATTATATATTCGAGTAAGTTGAAATTACTGAAACAAGAACAGCCTTTATCTTTACACTATTCTATTGGGGGAGATTCACTCCATTATGCCACATCAGTTCTATGTTCCTATCAACTTTACCTGGAGAGTAAAATATAATAAAAATTGCAACTCTTATCTTAGCATTATTAAGGGAGAGAAAACAAATTGCTACTTTGTGGGAAAATGTTGTTTAAAGTCTGAATATCCATATCAGTTATCTAATCTGATAATGTTCACCAGATAATTGTCTTTTATACCATGCAGGTTGTATCCTAACTCTATAATGAAATAGCCAAGCATAGATGACTGGAGATTAGACTGTTGGCTCTATCAATGACAGAATCTTTGACAAACAATTTTACCTACTATTAGGAAATGTGATTAGGTTCACTAAATTAACCACAACGTTATCTCAGGTTGATTAAAATTGATCTCCCTTATGACGTTACCTTGTGAAGGATGTGGTCTCAATGAATTAAGAAATTTTGTGCTTGTATCAATAAGATAGACTGTCTTTTATTTTAGTAACAACCAGCCTCCTTATCTCAGAGGCTTGTTCATAAAAATATTTATTTCTTGCTCACTCTACATGCAGAATACAAGGCAGCCAGAGGGTCTCTGTTTGTCTTAGTGACTCAGGGACCAAGGGTCTAAGGACCCTCCCAACGTATGCTTCTTACTTCACTACCAGAAGAATAAAACAGTAACATAGAGTAACGCACTGGCTCTTGAAGAATTTGCCCGGAAGTGACACATATCATTTATACTCACGTTGCATTGGCCAAAAGCAATTATCTGCCCATGTGTGACTTTGAGGGGCAGCAAAGTACAAGCCTATCATATCCCTTGAGAACAATCTTAATAACTACCCCCTCTTGTCACCAAATATTTAATTCACTCTATTTATGACAGCCAAAATATACTCACCCACTCCCCAAGGAAGGAAGCCTCAAAATTCCATGTAATTATGGCATCAAGTTCAAAGTCTGAGACCTTTGGGTAAGGTGTGGTAGTTTCAAATCATGATTCTGCTTCTCTAGATCCTACCTGTACCTGTGAAATAAAGTAAAACCAAATATCTACCTTCTTCCGCTCAATATATAATAGTGGTACAGGAGCATGATAATTGTAATAAATACTCTCCTCAGAGAAAATAGCTAATACACAGCAAATAAGGGTCTGCAGAAATTCTGATAGGGAGAGCTTTTGAGGGCCCCTACCTGTGGTTAAGGAATGTTACTGATTAAGCCCTGATTTGGGGGAATCTCCTTTTACTCACTGTTCTCTGTAGTCTCTAGCTCTGCCTTCTGAAAAATTCTACATTTGGCCAAGTCTTAAGTGGACACTGGTTTGAAACAAAATAATCCACACTATACTATTACCAAATCCCACTACACATATATAAATAGTTAGGTCCCTTACCCATCCTGTTGCAACAAACTGGTGCACAGACCCCCTGCAAGATACTTGGGGTGAGCATAGTGTAATGATAAGTACACTAGAAAATGTTATTGATGTATGATCTTAGGCAGGTCACTTGACTTCTTTGTTTGAATTTTTCCTCTGTGAAATTCTATTATAGGACCCAAAACCAAAACCTTTATGTACAGTATAAATGTTAGCCAAGTTTTTTTCACATAGTTTTTCCTCTTTTAATCCACACAAAACCTAAGAGAGGAACTTAATTAGTATTCCTATTTTAGTTGAAGAAAGTTAAACTCAAAAAGACTAGCTTACTTGCCTAGGATTTCCCACCTAATGACAGAGTCAAGATTATAAAATTCACACTTGCCACAATGGCCATCATCAGTAAATCAACAAATAAGTGTTGGTGAGGATGTTGAGAACAGGGAACCCTCATGCACTGTTGGTAAGATGGCAAGTTTGTGCAGCTACTATGGAAAACAGTGTAAGACGTTACTCAAAAAAATTAAAAATAAAACTACCTTATGACTGAGAAATTCCACTTCTGGGTTATGCAAAGAAAATTAAAACACTAACTCAAAAAAACATACGCACCCTTCTGTTCTTTGCAGCATTATTTACAATAGCCAAGATAAGGAAGTACAAACCAGAAGATATTTGAAGCACATTATTAAGATCTAATATCTATAATCTGTAAGAGCTACTACAAATCAGTAAGAAAATGATATTCAGTAGATAAATGGACAAGAGGCTTAAACATTTTACAAAAGAAGAAATTTAAATGGCTCATAAACACATGAAAATATGTTCAACCTAAGTAGTTATCAAGGAAATGTAAATGCAATGAGATACCATTTCATACCCATCAGATTGACAAAAAATTAAAAATAGACAATGCCATATATTGCTGAGTATTTGTATTAATGGGAACTCAGCTGTACTGGTGAGAATATAAATGGGCACAAAAACTTTGAAAAATAGTTTGACACTACTTCATAAACATTAGTGGAGGCACACATTACAACCCAGGAATTCCACTCCTATGTATACTCATATACCCCAGTAATTCTTTTTTTTTTTTTAAGATTTATTTTTATTGTTTTTGACAGAGAGAGATACAGAGACAGAGACAGAGAGAAGGGGAAGGGCCCAGAACAGTCTCCATAGTTGCACATCATTGGTTTTTCCACATAGTTTCATTCCACAGGTGGGCACGGGGCCGCACCAGGCAGGAACTGGGCCAGGGTCTCACCCTGGTGAGAACCAAACTCGGGGCACTCCCCAGTTCAGCATATGGGTCTGCACAGGCCAGGGCCGGGATTCGATCCTCGGTCCCCGGGGATGCAAAGTGAGCACTTAACCCACTGAGCCATCCTGGCTTCCCAGCCCCATTAATTCTTTCTCATGTTCATCACGAGATAGTATATGGAACATACAGGAAAGCATCATTAATAATTGCCCTTGTCAAAGGGCAAATTATTATATAGTCAAAGTCCTCCAGAGACACAGAACCAACAGTGCACGTGTGTGTGTGTGTGTGTGTGTGTGTGTGTGTGTGTGTGTGAGAGAGAGAGAGAGAGAGAGAGAGAGAGAGAGAGAGAGAGAGAGAGAGAGAGAAGAGATTTATTTTAAGAAATTGGCTCATGCTATTGTGGAGGCTTGCTGAGTCCAAGATCTGATGGGGGAGGCAAGCAGGCTGGGCACTCAAGAAAGAGCTAAAGTTTGAGTCCAGAGGCAGTGTGCTGATGAACTAGGAGGAACCAATGTTGCAGATGAAGTCTGAGGCAATCTGCTGACCAAATCCCCTCTTGCTTTGTGGAGGTCAGCCTTTTGTTCTATTCAGATTTTCAACTGATTGATTAGATGGGATCTGCCCACATTATGGAGGGCAATTTGCTTTACTCAAAGTCTGTCAATTTAACTATATTTTTTAAGATTTATTTTATTGTTTTTTATCAGAGAAACAGAGACAGAGAGAGACAGAGAGAAAGGGGAGGACCCAGAGCAGTTTTCATAGTTGTATGTCATCAGTTTTCAACATGGTTTTAGTCTACACAGGTGGGTAGGGGGCCTCACAGGGCAGGAACAGGGCTGGGGGCCTCCTGCATGGGAGGCACATCCCCACAAGAACCAAAATGGGGGCCTCCCACATGGGAAGCACACTCCAGTTCAGCATATGGGTTCACGCAGGCCGGAGCCAGGACTCAATCCTTAGACCTCGGTGCTGCAAGGCGAGTGCTTAACACACTTAGCCATCCTTGCTTTCCCCTGACAATTTAACTTTAAATCCCATCTAAAATTAGCCACACAGAAACATCCAAATATTTGGGAACCATGGTTGCCCCACAAAGTTAATACATAAGATTAACCATCACAGCCCCAAACTAGAAACAATCTATATGTCCATCAGTGGTAAACTGGATGACAAGCTAAAATAAGTTGTAATTTATACAAATAATGAAATACTAAATTAATATTGTGATAATAATTTTAAATAGGTCCCCCATAATCCCTGCTGTTACTCTGTATAATCTCCTCTCCTTTAATGCAGGCAGAACTCATGTCTTTCTTCTGATAGAAAGAATGTGACAAAGGTCATGAGATGTTATTTTTGATTAGGTTATGTTATATGGCAAAGGTGATGGGATTGTGTCTCTCTATATATATTTATGCATATGTGTATATATATATACATACATACATACACTCACATATGAAGGCTGTCCTAAAAACATCTAACCATTTTCAATATCATGAGAATGATTACATGTAGGATACTTTTCCAGACAGCCCTCGTATATAAAGGGTGTCCCAAAATTCACGCAAGATTTGAATTTTGCGTCATTTGTGCAGTAAGGTGTTGCCAATGGAAAAAAAAAGACAGTGTGACAGCTGACAGTTCAGGGTTATTAAAAATGGAGGACTACGTGAAAGAACAATGCATTTTCATTGTTGAGCAATGAAAATTTACAATTTTTAGTTATAAACCTGTGTTTTCTATCAAAATTACTTCTTGCATGAATTTTGAGACACCCTTTATATATATATATATATATATATATATATATATATATATATATATATATATATATATATATATACACACACACACACACACATATCTATCTGTGTCTATGTATATATATCTAAGCAGACTCCTCTCTCCAGCTGGCCTTGAAAAAGCATTCAAGCTGTCATTAGTTTTAAGACTGAAAAAAAAAATTGTGCCAACAACCTGAATGATTATGAAGCAGATTCTTCCCCAATTAAGTCTTCAGATGAGAATGCAGCTTGCCTGACACCTTGATCAAAGCCTTGTGAGAACCTGAGCACAGGACCCAGTTAAGTCACACCTGGGTTCCATCAAATTTGTGTACTTTGTTACAAAGCATATGAAACTAGTATAACTATACAGAAATAAAAATCAACAAACTATAGCTGCATGTATCAATGAAGATAAATTTTAGAAACATACTGTTGAGTAAGAAGCAAGACATAAAGAATTCAGAAAGTATGATTCCATTTGCATATTTGAAAACAGATAAAACCCAACCAATATGTAATTTAGGGAGGCATAAGTAAAGGGTAAGTTATAAAGAAAAGCAAAGAAAAAAAGACAGGAGTAAGTTATTTTTAGAAGAGAGTGCAGGATACATGAGCAGCTTCTAAGATAGTAACAATGTTCTATTTCATAACCAGAGCTCACTTTATAATTATGTATATATACTTTTCTATATGTATATGCTTTACAGTGAACCTAATATAATATTTAAAACAATTTATAAGATATACAAAGAACATTTCTATATTTATGACCAGCTCCCTTGCAACCCTCCAGCTCAGTCCCCCCTCCTTATGGTGGAATGATTTGAGGTCAAACAAGCCTAAATTCAAATCAGTTCTGTCATTTCCTTGCTGCCCAATCTTAATGCAGAGCTATAGGATCAATATCCAAACTCCGGACTTTCCAGATGAAAGGGCTATTATAAAACAAGAGTTGAAAAATCATTACCTTGTTCAGTAAAAAAATAAATATAAAATCAATAATTATGAATCCTAGCTATATACATTAACAGTATGTACATATTTTTTAATTAAAAATGATAGTAATCAACCAACAGTGTAAAGAGATTGGCACTCATGTTGCTGGTAGCATTGCAAATTGATAGTCTCTCAGTGGGGTAGGTGTAGCCATATTAGAAACATAAAATGATATGTTAAAGTATTGCCATATTTTACTCAGAATTTCTACTTGGGAAATTTAAGGTTACTTAAGAAAATAATCTTAAAAAGTCAGAACCAAACCAATGTGTATAATAATGCTAAAGGCAGAAATATTTATGAAAACAAAACTAGAAACCATTCAGATTTCATATTCTTTGTAAATTCTCTAAGTAGAGAACATTGATGATTAAAAATAATGTGATAAATATATACCTTGTACTGGTATATGGATATATTAAACAATATCAAATGAACAACCAAAACTAAATATGCTATCTATATGAATAAAAATAACTACAGAAGCATAAAAAATATTAAAGATAGTTAATATAAATAGTTGTGTTAGATTTATGGGAATGTTCAATGAGATGATTCTAATTTTTAAAGTAAGTGGCTACGTATTTAATCTGAAGGAATATATTTAATGGTAGAATTTCAGGCAGTGTTATAGACAGATGGTGAAACTATTTGTGCAGGAGGTTGGAGTGGGTAGGGGAAGGAGGGACCTGAAATTCTCACCACATGGAAAGTTTCTATAATCAGAGGGTTTTCTCTGGGCTCTACAGGCTGTGGAGCCAATGGAAGAGAATCATACAGAAGACTTCTTACAGAGGGAAAAAATAAAACTAGAAGGACTATTCTTAGAAAAAATATGATTGTAAATTAATTTCTCCCATATGGTGATGGAAGAAAAGCTGATTCTGGGTGGTGAGCACATAATGCAATACATAGGTGATGTAATGTAGATTTGTACATCTGGAAACTATCTAATTGTTACCAACCAATGTCACCCCAATAAATTTAACAATAAAAAAATGAATTTCTCTTTAGGGTGTGATTGTAAATTAATTTCTTTTTAGGATGCAATCTGCTTTCTTTTCTTTGTTTCTTATATTTATATTTTTATAAAGCAATTGTAACTTAAAAGATTACTTTGGTATATATGGAAGACTCAGCTTTCCAGGGTGAGTCTAAATCCTGTGTGCCTTGGTCGAATTTGTTTAATTCCAACATTAAGAGAGGTCTAAAAAATATAACAATGGAAGAACATAATTGTTCATAGAATGGTATCCAATTGCTTTTATGGCAGCAACATTAGGGAAGTTATGTTTTGAGTTTTAACTAGTTATGTTCTGAGTTTTAGCTCAGTAAGTAATTTTAGTGAATTAAGTGTTTTAGTAAATTAAAGCCCCCCCAAAAAAATGTTACTGTAGGCAGTAAGAATAGGGTTGCAGGTGAAGGGGGAGAAAAGAAAGGAGGTGAGATCAGCTAATAAGGAGAAAGTGCCACTACCATCCAGCCAGAACTGAATTTCAGCAGGCAAGAGAGGATCCAGGATGCCATCTTGCTCCTTAAGGTGAACTTCAGCTGATTAGAATTGATTATAATATTATTAGCATGGCAGCCAAAAACAAAACAATACAAAAAACCTCACCCCCTGTGTAGTCAGAACAATTCTGAGAAAGCAAAATAAGGACAAAAACTACCCTCCTGATTGGAAGAAGTAGTCAGCAAAGACCCACCTAGGAACACCCTGAAGTCCTGAATATCCCACCCTTTCACTTCTAGTGCAACAAATTTCCAAACCCCACTTCTTTTCGGGGCAGTTGCTCTTCTCCAAACCTGCCCACTCCCAGTATTTTGAGAGAGTACTATCCTTTTCTAATAAATCTGTTGGCTTGGCTTATTCAGTGTGTCCTTGAATTCTTTTCTGTGATGAATGCCAAGAACCTGTTTTTCAGCAAGAGAATGAAGTTCCGTTCCCAACCACAGGACAGCCGAAAGAACAGGCAGGGAGCAAGAGGAGATGCCTGTACAGCTACTGCAGCTTTCAGATTAGAGCAGATCAGAAACAAGGGAGAAGGCATTGCTTCCTTAATTTGAATCAATAGAGTACCGGTATACCTGCTTAGAGAGAAAGTGAATGTGACAAAAGTGTATTAAAAGAAATAAAAACTAAGACTTTAACTGATCACTTCTTCTCTCAGTTTCTCCAGTTATAAAACAAAATGAGAAATAATTCTCTCTTTCTACATCCCTTTGTACCCTCACCATTCATACACCTGAAACGTATTGTGACTATAGATTAGAGTAATTAATGTTTTGTTTTGTTTTTTTCCGGAACGTGATGTACAGAAGTTGTCTCTGCAGTCAAGTGGTTTATTACATTTTTAATCAAGACTATTTACTTCCTGTTGCTTGAATTATATGATTTCCACCCAAGTATTTTTCAAGAGAGATTTTTAAATCACAAAAAATGAAAAAGAGTGAATGCATTTTTAACTTCATTTTCCATGGTATTTAAATTGTAAGAAATATAAAAATATCATATAGACAATCAGTTTTTACCTTTAAGTGGCTCATGACTTAAAAAATGCTTTTAGTATCACAAGGTCTATGATATAACCTCCCTAATAAGATCATTTTGATATCAAGTTGCTCAAATGTGCACATGACCTTTCAAATAGAACTCCGTCTCTAAAGGCCATGAACTGTCATGCAAGTATTCATAACTTGGGATTAAATTTCATATACATTATTTGAGAAGTCTACATAATACCAACAAAATAATTTTCATAAAAACCTATCCTTTTGTTTCCAAATGTATTTTGATATTTATGTACATTTAAACTGCAGTATCTACAAATCTCTTTAGAATCTAAAGTTTCAATAATGTCACAAACTATTCAAAGGAATTGGTCAATCTTTCCAGCAGCTGTTCCTTCATCTCTCTGGCAACATCAGGTGCCAAGGACAGGCCGTAACCAAATCCACTTAGTGTTAGGATGAGAGAACACTGACAACCTGGCTGAAATAGTTGTGTCTGATACTCTGAGCAGTGATCAAATAGGGGAGCCATGTATCCAGCTGCACATACCATCCTCACACCAAGCTTCATTTAGTGTATGGCTTGAAATTTTGTGGGGACAACAACTTGCATGAAGAGAGAGCAGCTCAGGAGGAAGAGTACTGGAGTTGGACAGATCTAGATTCAAATTCTAATCTAGCCCATTACAACATCAACCCCTCCGATCCTTGTTTACTCATCTGTAACATGAAAATACATGCTCTACTGACACCACAAGGTTGTTGGAGGATTAAAGGATGTAAACAACCTATTTAGCATAAAAATAAAAGCTCAAGAAATGTTAGTGCCCTTTCTCCCATTCCCCTGGTCCTGCTCACCTTTCTTATTAAATTTGCAGTTCATTTTCAATTACATCATTCTTAGATTCTTCACAGTCTAGTTAACAAGATGCAATTGATAGCATTGTGTTCTGTGTTGGTAATGTAAGCCTTGAGTATAGAGTTTCCTTGGTGCTGCTTGGTACATTCATTGCACAGACATTCTACAAGGTCATGCATAGTTGGTGGCATTGTGCAGAACACACAATAAACAATCTCTTAATGTTTTTATGTCATCTTGTTTTGTCCGTTTTTGTTAGTTACCGCTACTCTGGGGTTTTGTGTTGATGTTCCAAAGATAATCTCATTAAAATTTTGTAGATAAGAAAAGAAGCCTCATAGCAATAACAGGCTGCCAAAAATAGACTGAACAAGACTAGATTTTAGTGCAACCTACTTTATTAGTGAGAGGATATGGATCCAACAGGGCACCATAAACTCTGATGTGACCATACCATAAGGGTCTTTTGGTCCTATTCCATAATATGCTAGGAGGGCTATATCTATTTAACAAAACACTAGGTATCTCTATAATATTCAGTGTATCATCTACAAGTTATGTGACACTGAAATGAGAAAGTGGAATATAGACATTGAAAAAGAAAGTTTTCTTTTTCCTCCTTTTTTTCTTCCTTCCTTTCCTCACTCCCTCCTTCCCTTCTTTTCTTTCCTTTTTCATTCTTTCCATTTTACAGAAAGTATAACAAGCTACTAACAATACACACATATTACAATAAGGTGAACTATTAGAGATTGAGGAGGCCAGTATTGCTGGACATGTAATCAAGAAATTCCTCTAGGTTTAACCAAGAGTTAGAGATCAAAACTGAGACAAGTCTAAGCACATATTATCTCAATCTCTAAACTATGCCTGAGATGGGATGAAAATATATCTGAAGTTCAGCTATTCCATATCATTCTGTTTGCTCTTCTTTTGTTAAATTGAACTTAACGAATAATTTTTATTAACCAGTAACTGTTGTATATCCAATTTTAATAATATTGTCTATTTATCATTTTTGTCTAAACTTTTATCTCTATATAGGGATAGGAAGATGTCTGGAATAATATTCACCTAAGGTCAGCAATGGTTATATTCAGAGTGATAAGAGGGAGTAATTTTTTACTTTATTTTTTATGCTTTTCTTAATTTCTGAGTTTTTAAAATGAACATATATCTTTAAAAAATTATTATTAAAAAAATTATTTTTTTAAGATTTATTTTTATTGGGTTTTTTTAAATTGTTTATTGTCTTTGACAGAGAGAGAGAGAGAGAGAGAGAGAGATACATAGACAGAGAGAGAACTGAACTGGGGGAACTCCCCAGTTCAGCATATGGGTCCGCATGGGCCGGGGCCGGGATTCGATCCCTGGTCCCCGGGCTCCAAAGTGAGCGCTTAACCCACTGAGCCATCCCGGCTTCCCCCCAAAATTATTACTTTTAAAAAATCATCCAACACACTGATTTCCCACTTATCCAGCTTCTAGTTAAGTTCTATTATATTGTTAAACAAATAAAATATTAAGAGGAAACAAATATAAACATTGTAATTGCCCAGGTGAGCCAGCAACATTTTAAGATGCAGTGTGTCAAAGCCAGAAAGCATTCAAAGTAGACAAGCAAAGAAAAGAAATAACCATTAAATATAGTAAAATAAAAGACTGCTGCTAAGGCCATTTCCTGTTCAATTAAACAATTACCGTATTTTCCGGCGTATAAGACGACCAGGCGTATAAGATGACCCCCTAATTTTACAGTTAAAACATAGGTTTAGGCCTATATTCGCTGTATAAGACTACCCCCCACTTCCGAGGCTGTAGTCTTATACAGCGAATATAGGCCTAAACCTATGTTTTAACTGTAAAATTAGAAGGTCATCTTATACGCCGGAAAATACGGTATATAAAATGTTTTTTTGTAACACTTGGTTACCAGAGATTCTGGAGAGAAAACCAGCCTAGACAAAAAAGAGGGCCCCAGGGACTTGAGACTGGTTCCCTAGCTAGTCCTTGATGGCACAAAAGGTGTCTTTGTTAGTGGATTTTTTGAAGTATTTTTGAAGGATATACTTATAGCAAAGTGAAGGGTTGCAAGAAGTGAAAAATTTGTTACTAATTATTACAGTCAACCTTTAGCCAGAAAATAGCAATGCTCTTTCCTGTGGACAGAGTTACTACAAACAGCAGCAGCTAGTCACCAAATATGGAAGTACTATTGATTATACCTTTAGATTACAGTTACAAACACAGAGAATAACCATATCTTCCCATACAGAATATACTCTGTGGCTTAAAAACAAATAATAGATAATACTTGGCTGCAGGGAAATTCACTTAGATAGCAAATGTACTAATTTAATATATCTATGTATAAAATGATTGTGAAGCCCAATTATTTATCAGAGATTAATACTGCAATTGCTTCAAGTGATCGAAGTTGTGCAGTGAACTCAAGATGGATGAAAATCAAATGAAGACACTAATGATTTAAATCCAGGGAAATCTACCTTTCTTTAAAGCAGAAAGTGAAATCTGAAGTGTTGGTGAGGAGGTAGAAAAATGGGAACTCCTATACTCTTCTGGTGGGAGTGTGAATTGGTACAACCATTTTGTAAAACTGGCATTATCTCCTAAAGCATACCCTCTGACTCAGCCATTCTATTCCTAGGTATGTACTTAACAGAAATGCATATATATGTACAGCAAAAGACATATTTGAAAAAAACAAAAACTTGAATTATTTGTGTAATTATGTCACATAAATACACATTATGTGTATTTCCCTTTTCTAAGATAAAGATAATATGTAGTAATACTTGTACCTAAGTTTTATCCTCCCCTGGATTCAGGCCTATCTGGGCATGCCTGGGATCTAGTGGAGATGGGCCTTCTGGAATTCTGCTTCTAAGACAACTCTAGTTACCTCCAGGAAAGAACTAATCCCAATGGAAGAAAGAACCAAGGTTCAGAGGTTGCCATTAGAGCAGCAGATGAGGTTGAATGTATCTGAGTATATCTTGCTGTTTACCACTGAGATTGTTTGCAGCCCAGCCTGGCAGATTCATTCATTCTTTCAAAAATAACTACTGAACACCTGCTTAGTATGTGCCTGAGCCCTGTGACCCTAGGGTGGCTATAATATAAGACCTAGTAAAAGCTAAAGGAGCTGGGGTTTTTTTGTTGTTGTTTATCTTTTTAGGACATGGACAGTGCAGCATGTTTGTAGTCCCAGGGGCAGCAGTGTTGGCTCCAAAGACACTCAACACCTCTGATGCCCTTGAAGGTGGACTTCAGGCCTTGGAGATCTCCTTGCACACATCAGTAGCTGCAACAATGGTAGCAGTGCCTTCATTCGGCGGTGGTGACCTGGCCTGGAGGATTGACAGCAGCTCCTTATATCAGGCAAGGAGAATTGTGAACACCATTTGGGAGCAAAGGGAACTGTTCTTGCAGCACACATGAGACCATCCCTGGGCACCCTGACCTAGTGGAAATAGAGGATGAAACCTTCAGGAGAGATACGGTAATGCTGTTTTGTGGCTGTGGTTGTTACTGTGTGTAGCATGTTACATTTTGAAGAACAGTGAGTCCTTAAGGGAATCTATGACTTTTTTTTGGGGGGGGGGGCAACATTTAAAGAAACTACATGTTGCTTCTTGTGATAATGTGCCTGCAGTGAACATGGTAAGATTCAAAGATCAAATCTCAAACGTTTGGTTTCTTTTTTTTTAATAAAAAGCAGCAAGATGATTACAAGCTCTAAGATGAGGTTTTAAAAAATCACAGTACCTAACTTTTTTTCCTCTCTCAAAACATCCCTGTAAAGTGAAACAATGTTGCTGATGAGCTGTTCTTTGGCACAGGCTAGCAGCTTATTTATTGCAAAGGCTAAAGAACCTTGGAAGGAGACACTCCTTTCCTGACAGTATTTTGACAGATTGAAGCCCTTTTCCTTCATTTCTGCAATGCCTACTGGCTGCAGATTTTCACTTAGTTCTTGAAATCCCAAATTGAATTCTATTAAAAACATATTTGTTGTTCTTCCCAAAACATGTGTGGGAGTTTGAAGACCATACGTCTCTCTGAGATCTAAGGAATTCCCCTGGGTAACCAGAATTTTCCAGAAAGAGTCAAGTAGATGCTTCATTGCATTTAACTCAGTGTTTTATGATATCTGGTAAGCAAGGTGTCTAGTATGCCAGTGTACCAACCTGATAGCAATACCTTGTAGATTGCCAATTATATGATGGAAACATATTTTTCTTGATTGCTATTTATTTGAAACCCAACTTTTTAAGCCCAAGCAAATTGAAAGAATCACGTTTTTTGATACCTCAGTTCTAACCAACCCAGAGTATCCACAGTGGTATGTGGAGTTAAGGAATGGGGGCAGAGATCAGGAAATTTGAGTTCTAACCAGCCATATTTTCCTCGACAAGTTGATTCCCATTATGGGGCTCAGTTTTACTATTGGTAAAATTGGTGGTGGAGCATATTGGCCCAGAGTTCTGTGGGGAGAGTTCTGAATTTTTTAACCTCTAGATCAGGGGTCTCCAAACTTCTCAGCCCGCGGGCCACATTAACTTTCAAACAGCAGTTTGGGGGCTGACTACACACTCGAGGTCCAAATAAAAAAGAATCAAAACATAGATGTTGTTTTTAATTATTTATTTAATATTATTTTATTCAGATAAAAAGGTCTCCACCGGCTGGATGAGAGGGCCTCGCGGGCCGCATCCAGCCCCGCGGGCCGTAGTTTGGAGACCCCTGCTCTAGATTATAAGATCTCTCCCTAAAGTATTCTAATGATGGATTAAATAATTGAAAGAGAAAATTTACCTCGTGAGTACTCTCAGAGGCTATTGATTTTATAGATTTCTTCATTATAGAGAGTTAGAGTCATTTTCTGTATACCTTTGGATATAAGTGACTGATATTGTTACCAGACAATCAAAGGGTTGTTTCTATATTAACTTGATAGAATTTAGTTTCCTGGAACACAAATTAATACCAAGAATATGAAACATTTATTGAATTCTGTTTTCATAATGTTTCTTTCCTTCATGCCCTTCCTTCTGACTCTCGCCTATTGCCCCCAACCCTTTTTAATATGATTTTATACTTGGGTTATCAAATTAATCCCAAGTCTAGCTCTTCTCACATTACTTTTCTGTTCAAAAAATTTTGTAGTTCTCTGATTACCACAACATAAAACAAGCTCCTGATGGCACATAAGGTTCTGTACCATCTGACCCAATCGAGCTTCCTATCCTCTGGCCCATTACTCTTTTTTACAACAGCCTTCCAAGCTTCCTGTTTTATTTATGTGCCCACAAATGTTCTGGTTCTGTGCCTTTGTACTGCTGGTTCTTCCTGTTTTCACTTGTTCAGATTCTAGCTATTCTTAAAATTTAAGACCAGAAGTATGCTCCCAGTTTTTCTTGGTCTCTCAAATACAGGCAACCTATCTTTTTTCTGAACTTCTATGGCAACTTATTTGCACCTCTCTCACAGCAGATGCCACTTTCTACTCTATATTATAGATATTTATGTTCATATCTTGTCTTACTTACTAGATAATCTGTTTCATGAAGTCGGAAGCAATATCTATTCCATATTGGTGCCCTGCAAAGTACCTGGCACAGAGTAGTTCCTCCACAAATGTTTATTCAATGAATAAATGACATCAGAGTTACGGAAATTTGAACTTATCTAAACTCCTTCAGCCAAATTAGAACCACTCACAGAGCATTTTTTTAATTGGAAAATCTATCTATCTGTCTATCTCTATCTTTCTTTCTTTCTCAGCTTATGTCTGATTTTAGTAGGGAAATTAGGGAAAAAATAAAAATGAGAAAAGTACAATTACTTAAACTACAGGTTTAGCAAGTGATTAGTATCTAGTTCCCTTCCTTCAAGCATTGTGCTGTAGTCAGCTTTCAAAAGTGGTGTAGGTCCACATGAGTTTGTGTACTGTGATGCTCAAATATTTGTTAAAGCTGACGTAACTCTATGAGAAAGATCAACACATTTCTGTAGATAGTACATACACGTTTTAATTGAGTGAGGAGAAGCCCTATTACATGTGAGGCATTGAGAAAAGTCATGACCTTGTTTTTCTGGAGGTAGGGGAAGGGGGGAGAGGACAAAGAATAGCTACTCAATTGAACTATAAAAATGAAATTTTGATGCATGCTACAACATGGATGAACCATGGAAACATTATATTAAGTGAAAGAAGCCAGACTCAAAAGGCCACAAATTGTATGATTTCATTTATACAAAACTCCCAGAATAGGCAAATCCAGAGAAAAAAAAGTGGATTCTTGGTTGGCAGCTGCTGGAGGAATAGGGAACTGAAATGAGAGTGACTACTCATGGATATGGGGCTTCTTTCTAAAGTGATGTGGCAAGACTGTGCCATGAGTTAACTGCTGTTTTTCCCATGAGCTGAATGCAGGCCAACTTTCTACAAGCCCTCCTTAGAGACTGATCATAATTGATGTTCATTCTGACATATATCAGCATTCCCTCCTGGCCTGGCTATATACTGGTTCCTGAAACAGGCTATCACCCTGATCTGATCAAGCATGTAATTTCCATTCCTGGTAGCATACTAGTCCCCCTGACTGTCTCCTTCTTTACACTGTATAGTTCTCTGGTGCCTGCCAGGTGGCACCGGTATCCATTTAATCTTTCAGCTGCCTGAGATATGCCTTGTATGGAAATTTCCCTTAAGAAACTCTTTTAATTGCCAGACTGAAATGGCCAGCCTCTTTCTTCAGTCTTTTCCTGCCCTCTACTTATAGAGGTAGGTTTTCAGTGTTGGGGTTTCTCCTTGGGTCTGCATATACTAACAGGTGATGAAATGTTGGAATTAGATAGTATTTATAGTTGCAGAACTTTATAAATGTACTGTACTAAAAACTACTAAACTGTACACTTTAAAGGTTTAAAAATTATAGTATGTGAATGATAATAATATCTCAATAAAAAAATTACCAGTTGAAGATTCTGCAAACAAGGAGATTTTCTAGAGGTTTCATCCAGCCAGCATTGAAAAGTAAGAGTTGATAGTCATTAAGAAAGACAGTCTTCAACACACTTCTTTCCTTTTTGTTTGGGAGGAATATGAAAAGCCCACAGCTGCTATATTACAGTGAAATAAAACCTTTTATTTGTGTGTTGGCTTGTAATTTTTCAAACACTTTTATCCTCATTAACTCATTTGATTCTCATGTTTTATTTCCAAATATGCTTATGTTTTATACCTATTTTTAATTGTTCATACATCATGAAAATGGAAAAATTCTACTTATAAATGCAATAGATTTCTCTTGGGTTTCTTTGCTAACCCTTTATTTGCTTCACTCTATTCTTCCAACTACATTTCACCTATATTTGTCCATTTCTTCTGACTTCAGAGTTCTGCTTTATAGGTCTTTATTTTCAAGAGGGTGATTTGATCTTCATCTTTCTTCCTTCTTCTGATTAAAATCCGTAAGTTTTTTCTTTGAAATCATAATTCACCTCTTCCTTTTCCCTAATCTTGGCTAAGTGACTCTAAAAATATTTACTTATAACCTATGCAGTGGTAGTTGCTGCACTATCTTGAACATTTCTATTATAGAACCACTGTTAAAATATTTTGTAAGATATTTCTGTTTTATATTATATTTAATATAAACTATTTATATTTAATTATATTTATTCTTTTATATCCTGGTGCCTTGTAGAGATTTTTAATACTCAGATTTATTATTTATTCTTTTGTAAATATACATTTTCTTTAAGAGTTCTTGATAATTTCCTATCATACTGTTTAGGTCCTCAATTTTTTATATTTCATTGATGATCCTTCATCATATCTTCTGGAAAGATAACCCTCTTCTGTATTTATAGATCCCCTTTCTTTAGCATGATTTGCTATTTCATCTTGGATAGATGGAATTTGAAACCTGGTATCCAACTGTTGTATTTTCTTTCAGAGTGTATGCTTAGTCTATACTTTACATCTTCAGTACTATTTTATGTCCTATTTTTTATTTTGTTGGCATTCATACCTGCTTGTCTTGCTCATTCTGTATTTGTTTTAAACACTCACATTCCTTTTATGCCAAATGATGCCATTATAGCTATAATTGCATAACAATACCCTTTTTCATAGCTTCTTCCTAAATTTCTTGAATTTGGCCTGCTTTCTGGAGAGAGGTTTTATACTCGTAGTCACATGAAACCTTAACTAGCTCTGTTCTTTTCTAATTTTTCCCTGGAGAGCAGGGATTCAGTTCATATGTCCATGTAATATCCTTACCTATTTCAGCAGTTTACAAGGGGTGATCCAAAAATTCATGGAATGAAGGGGAAGAAGGGTTAAAAATGCTATTTATTATTTTTCCTTTGCAATGTGTTTGTCCTTAACCGTAAACACTTTTTAGATCTTTTAGTAAGTTTATTTATACCCTCAAAAAAATGTTGGTTTTGCCCTCAAATTGCAGCTTTAACCTCTTTGTCATCTGTTTCTTCCCTTGAAGCTGTTTTTTTCATGCTTAGGAACAAATAATAATCAGATGGAGCCAGGTCTGGACTGTAGGGAAGGTGGTTTAATGTTTGGAAGCCACAGTCATGAAAAGTAGCCAACACAATATTGCTCTTGTGCACAGGTGTGTTGTCACCCCTTTGGTCCATTTTCTTCTTGTTTTCTCTTTCACAGATTTTTAAAACTGTTTCAGCAGATTAGAATAGTACTCTCCAGTCATGTGACACTCTTGTAATCAATCAGCAGAATACCCTCCATATTTCCAAAAACAGTAGCCATGATGTTTCCAGCCAATTGCAACACCTTGAACTTCTTAGAGGATGGTGTGCCCTTTTCATGCCACTGCATGGACTCCTGCTTTGACTTGGGCTCATAATGATGAACTCAGGTTTCATCTCCAGTGACAATTCGGTTTAAAACTTCATATTTGTTGTCTTTGCACAGGTCCAAAAACTGTTGTGAACATTCAAAATGCTATTGTTTTGGAAGCAGCATGAGCATTCTCGGTACCCATCTTGCACTGACTTTTGACATCCTTAGATGTTGATGGAGAATATTCAAAATGGTTGTAGGTGATACTCCAACCATTTGTGCAAGCTGCTTTTTATTCAATCTGGCATCTTCCACTACAAGTTTTCATTTTTTCATGATGTCTCAGGTAGTGACCTCAACAGGGCATCCCAGATGGAGTTCATCTTCAATTGACTCTCTGCCTTGCTTGAAAAGGCTATGCCACTTGTGGACCATGGATTTACCAGGCAACAGTCCCCATAAACTGCTAACAACTCTTCCAAAATGGTTTGAGGTATTTTTCCTTGTTTTGTGAAGAACTTAATGACAGCGAGAAATTCAATTTTATCCCTACTTGGGGTTTTCTTCATGTTTGATGTGCTTTTTTTTGGAGATATCTGAAAGAGCATAGACACAAGTAGGCTGAAATTTGGCACATATACTAATAATAAGTCACACAATCAAACTGTACAAGTACTCTCACCTCTCTGATAACCCCCATTCCATGAATTTCTTGACCATTTTGAGCACATAGTCTTTTTCTTTCAATTCTATTGTCTGATAGAAGGTTAAAGAGAGAGAGACAGACAGACAGACAGACAGACAGACAAGAGGGGAGGGCCCAGAGCAGTCTCCATAGTTGTACATCATCAGTTGTGACATAGTTTTATTCCATACAAGTGGATGTGGGGTCACATGGGGGCAGGAACCTAACTGGGGGGTCTTCTGCATGGGAGGTGAGACCCTTCGCCTCTATCCCAGCAGTTACCAGTTGCACCGCAGTTCAGCAGATTGGTTTGCATGGGCTAGGGCCAAGATTCGATCCCCAGACTTTGCAGTTGCAAGGAAAGTACTCAACCTGCTGAGCTATCCTGGCATCCCTGCTCTTTATACTCTTAAAGAGAAAATCATTATTGGTCAATGAATAAGACTTTTCTTTTTCTAAAAGGAATAGGCTTTCTGTCACCTTCCTTTGGTATCTTAACCCTTCCCTCTCTAGACCTTTTTCTTTTGCTTACCTGTACTACTGATTATATGTCTGAGTTCTTCATTAGACTGCAAAATCTTTTGAAGCCAAAAAATAGACTGTATTTATTTTTGTTACCTTCCACATTCTCCCCCCACCACAGTGTTCAACACTCAGCACTGTACACTACACATTATAATGTTTCAGCAAAATAGTTAAGTAAGATTTAATAATTATTTTGGTTTTCTTAATTTCATCAGTTAGCTGTGTCTCATTTCTTGCTATACTACTGGAATTTTTGGCTTACTTTCTTCTCTTTTTCCAGTTTTTCTAACAGTATTTCAACAAAACTGAATTAATATGATTACAGGTTGTTTTCAGGGTGATAAAGGTGTCTTGGAACTAACTAGAGGTAATGGTTGTTCAACATAATGAATACAGTAAATGCAACTGAAATGCACATTTTTATAAAGTTAATGGTTAATTTATGGTATATGACTTTTACTTCAATTAAAGAAAACACCTGCATTACTCTGAGTTAGTGATGCAAAGAACCTCAAGTTTGTAAACAGTCTTCCTTATCTTTTAAAATGCTGCTAACACTTTTCTTACATGGACTTGGTTATTTCATCTTTCTCCCACATTCTATTAAAAACAACAGCAAAAGATTTGTCCAGGCAATTGTCTAAAGTGTTGTAGAACTCATCAATGAGACTGTCAACATTTGGTCACAATTTCTTTTTTAGCTATAATTCCTTCTAGAGAGTCATTCTTTCACTGACCTTTTAATGATACGCTGTTATTAGTTAGTGGCCACTCTCTCTTTCCTTTATTCAGTAACTTTTCTTGCTCTTGAATCAATTTCATAAAGAATTTTGCCTTACCACACTGGTCACCTGTCTTCTGGAGACTTTATAAAGAAAGTAGTACTTCCAGAGGACTTCAATCATTATGAGATTACTTGTTCCTGATACAGAACTGACCATTCCTACTCTTTTTTATTATTTTTTATAGGGAGTTCTAGCAAATCAACATCCAGGAACAGAAGGGGGACATTTTCCTCCCTGTGGGTTTTTGGAGTCAGACAGCCTCAGTTCAGATCCTGGCTCTGTCACATACTAGTTGTGTGATCTTGGACAGTTGTTTGAGCAAATGATTTACCTCATGTGAAGACTGTGGAAACAATATTACCTACCTCCTAAGGTCCTTGTGATGATTGAATAAGATAATGTATATAAATGGCCCTTCGGGGATAACACACAAATGTCTATGGGTGCACACTTATTCTTTTTCTAGTTCTCCCCTAGCATCAGAAACTGCTCCATCTTCTTTACTGTTATACAAAAATTGAGCTACAGTTGATTTTTTTGCTCCCTACCTGAGAGAATGGCTCTTTCTTCTGTCCTCTCTATGCACAAACAAATGTCAGTCAAGGAATAACCCAGATGGAAAAAAGAAGCATGGACCATATTTGATGAGTTTCAGTATTATAAGAAAATAACACCAGAATAGATAGCATACATAGGAAAAAAAGAAAAAGCAGCCTCTCTATGACAACATTTCTAGTTACTCTTTGTGATCTTTATTTTCTTATAGCATTTTTTTTTCATTGCACAAAATGTCACAGGGAACCCAAATATTGTGCAGAAATTTGGTTATAACTACTGGATCACTTTAATCTAGGGAGGGCAAAGGGAAAGCCTTGAACTGTAGATGAAAGTTATTCTGCATGTTAAATCAGAAAATAGAAATTTGATTGTGTAATATTTTTAATTTATTTTTAGAATGAAGGTGAAATTTCCTGATCTGTTTTCAGGAGGCAGCATAGCTCAGAGAAAAAGCTCTGGATTAGAGACCAAGAGATGCAGGTCCTGACCCTGCCACTAACTGAGTGACCTTGGACAGGCCACTTCTCCTACCTGGGTCTATATATTCACCTGGAAAACATAAGCACTGAATTTATCCACCCTCACCATTGTTTTACTGAAGAATTGCTTTCCATAGAACATCTCTGCTCCCCAGGAATTTAAAATACATCTTACTTTGTGTGGTATATTAAGAAATGGTTTTAGGTTAAAATTTTTTATCAGCATTTTAATAGAAATATATTGATAATTTTAATAAAATTATTAACATATAACCAGAATTCGACATTTCCTTTTGTGACAACATTGATTTGGAAAACACTGAGTAATATTATCTCCATGACAATGTTTTATTTAGACCATATTTTTTTAGAGAAAATTTTTATTTAGTAAAATGTGACACCATAATTCAGGGGTGCTTGATCTTTTGGTTCCCTGGGCCACATTGGAAGAAGAAGAATTGTCTTGGACCACATATAACATATTCTAACACTAGTGATAGCTGATGAGCTAAAAAAAAAAAAAAATCACAAAAATATCTTACAATGTTTTAAGAAAGTTTACCAATTTGTGTTGGGCTACATTCAAAGCCATCCTGGGCCATGGATTGGACAAGCTTGCTGTAATTGATTGATTGATTTTTACTTTGACCCTGATATTGTAGGGAATATCACAAGTTTGAATAATATGGAGTAGACTCTTTGGAGGTATACTTAAGTCTTATTCAAAACTCATACAAAGTATGTCAGTGTATATTCTTACAAAATATAGATTAAAGATGTTTTTGTAGAAATATATAATTATTTTATTTTTTTTCCTTCCTTCTTCTTCAATGTCTTCTCGCTTCTCCTTCCCTCGTTTTCTTCCCTTTCCCTTCTTGGTACTGGTTCTAAATAGAGATTCAATGAATAGTTAAATGGAGAATAAGTTTATTGAAACTTGTAAAGTACTTTTAATTTGTTTTTATGAGACTGTATACTGAAAATTTCTTTGATGCCTGCTGCAAGGCACCCCTTTGGCATTCAGGGATAACTTGTTCTGAGTGGCATATAAGTCAGGAGCTTTATGGAAGAATGCCAGTGGTGAAGTCAGAAGGCCTGCATTCAGTTCATGATACCCTACTTTCTAGAAGAGTAACTGGGTAAATCACTTAATTTTGAAATTCAGTTTCCTCATCTGTCAAATAAGGGTACCTATATATCTACTTCATAGAGTTATTTTAAGACAAATAAAGTATAAAGCATTACTTTGAAAAAATATTACATGAATGTTTGTTATCATGTAGCATTTGGCAAGGTCTGGACTAGGTAAGGTGAGTGAGGTGTGAGGGTTCAACATTTAAGGAGACACTCCCTATCAGGGCTGCCCCTGCACTTGACTAATCCAGAGAGTAAGCCAGAGTTAGTAAAGATCCTTAGAATTTGAGCCAGGCTCCTTACTCCTCTCACCCTAGTTCAAGCACTGGTTTTTGGCCAAGCACTGCTCCTGTGAGTAACAGTCATACAGCTCCATGGGGGTCTGGTTTTTTAAAGACTTTTTGTTTTTTGTTCATATGCACTTAAGGTAGGTTAGGAGCAGCTTTTCCTTCTTTCCAAAAGCTATAATGCTGCTGCTTGGATAAAACAACCTCTAACTTCCTTTTTTTATTATTTTCTTTCTATTGCCTTGTTATGCTCTGTGCATAGTTAGAAGTTATAAGATATATTAATTTTATCTTCAGATATACCTCTGGAGGTAGTGTTTTATTATGATAGGTGCTAATTAGTACCGTGTCTGCATTATCATTTTCTGGAATTCATGGTACTGAGGAAAGGGGATGTCTTTTAACTTCTGCTTCTTTAAATTGCTTGCTTTCAAAAGAGAAACTATTTACTTGTCAAGTAAAAAGATGCTCCAATGTTATCATTTAAAACATTTACCAAAGTGAATGAGTATGAAAGCAGTTCTAGGCTCAAAGTCCTAGAAACAAAAATGAATTGCCCCCTTTACACGAACAGATTTTTCAAGGGCTGTTCATTTGCCCACATGTGTCTGGCTGAGGTATACTTTTCAGGATAATGGTTCAGTAACAAACCTCTCATTGAGTTCTTTAGTTTCATTTTTATTTATTTATTTTTGTTAAATTTACTGGGGTGACATTAATTGATATTAATTACATTGTTTCCAGGAGTACAATTCTACATTGCATTGTCTATACATCGCATTATGTGCTTTAAATAAGAGAGGTTAGTGTTACTGGTTAGTTGTAGAGATTTTTTAAAACAATTTTTTCTTGACGGATGGTTCCTTTTTCTTTTAAATATATTTTTATTTATTTTTACTTTTGACAGAGAGAGAGAGATACAGGGACAGAGACAGAGAGAGAACTGAACTGGGGGAGCTCCCAGTTCAGCATATGGTTCCGCACGGGCCGGGGCCGGGATTCGATCCCAGGTCCCCGGCGCTGCAAAGTGAGCACTTAAACCACTGAGCCATCCCGGCTTCCCCATAGAGATTTTTTTAATTGCTCTCTAGTAGAGATTTAAAATTTGTTGCCCTCTTTTCCATTTGGGTTTCCTCATGCTGCTGTTAAAAGATTGACCCATTCTTAAATTTTGCCCCATAGAAAAGCTAAAGCCTATTTTTCTAAAATCAGGAATAAGACAGGGATGCCCCCTGTCACCATTGCTGTTCAACATAGTTCTGGAAGTTCTATCCAGAGCAATCAGACAAGAGAAAGAAATAAAAGGTATTAGAATTGGGAGAGAAGTTAAACTGTCACTCTTTGCAGATGACATGATCCTTTATATAGAAAACTCTAAAGACTCTATCAGAAATCTATTACAAATAATAGACAAATACAGTAAAGTTACAGGCTACAAAATCAGTGTCCCAAAATCAACTGCATTTTTGTACGCCAACAATGAAACTTCAGAAAGAGAGATGAGAAAATCCATTCCCTTTGCCATTGCAAACAAAAAAATGAAATACCTAGGAATAAATTTAACAAAGAATGTGAAGGACTTATACACTGAAAACTATAAGACACTGTTAAAAGAAATTAAAGAAGACACAAAGAAATGGAAAGACATTCCATGGTCATGGATTGGAAGAATCAACATAGTTAAAATGGCCATACTCCCCAAAGCAATATACAGATTCAGTGCCATTCCCATCAAAATCTCACAGTCATTCTTTCAAGAAATAGATTTTAAAAATCATCAAATTTGTATGGAACCACAAAAGACCACGAATCGCAAAAGCTATCCTAAGAAAAAAGGATAAAGCTTGGGGCATCACACTGCCTGACTTTTATCTGTACTACAAAGCCTCAGTAATCAAAACAGCTTGGTACTGGCAGAAAAACAAACACATGGACCAATGGAACAGAATTGAAAACCCAGAAATAAACCCACAAATTTATGGACAGATTATTTTTGATAAAAGATCAAAAAATATACAGTGGGGAAAAGAAAGCCTCTTCAGTAGTAAATGGTGCTGGGAAAATTGGAAAACCACATGCAAAAGGCTGAATGTGAACTGCGATCTCTCACCATATGCCAAAATTAACTCAAAATGGATTAAAGACCTCCAAATAAGAAAGGAAACAATAAACTGCATAGAAGAAAACATTGGCACTAAACTTATAGACGTGGGATTCAGGGAGGACTTTATGAATCTGACCTCAATGGCAAGGGAAGTAAAAGCACAAATAAATGAATGAGACCCTATCAATCTAAAAAGCTTCTTCACTGCAAAGGAAACCATCAACAAAGCAAAGATGCAACCAACCAAGAAAAAATATTTGTAAACAATGCCTCTGATAAGGGGCTAATATCAAAAATATACAAAGAACTTGTACAACTCAACAAGAAAAAAACAAGCAATCCAATTAAAAAGTGGGCAGATGACCTTAACAGACACTTCTCTCATGAATACATACATATGGCCAACAGATATATGAAAAAATGCTCCACTTCACTAGCAATTAGGGAGATGCAAATAAAAACCACAATGAGATACCATCTTACACCTGTTAGAATGGCTATCATCAACAAGACAAGGGATAACAAGTGCTGGAGAGGCTGTGGACAAAAAGGAACCCTCATACACTGCTGGTGGGAATGTAAACTGG
>PVKE010004723.1:0-62270 GCA_004027555.1 Craseonycteris thonglongyai
ACCAGATATGTGGTGTTGGAGGGGGACCTGATTCTGGGAGCTGGGCACATGATGCGATGCATGGGTGATGTGATGTGGAGTTGTACATCGGGAAACTATCTAATTGTTACCAACCAATGTCACCCCATTAAGTTTAAGAATAAAATATAATAATATTAAAAAAAAAAAAAAGAAAGAAATTGAGAGGAGTCGGAACACCGGGTGTAAAGGAGGGTCCTCTGAGAAAATAGGCTGGAGAAGCAGTGTAAGATCAAGAAGGCCTCTGGATGCCAGTCGATATAACACAGGCTTTCTCTTCTACATACAGGCCAAGTAGTAAAATAGCGGGGGAACAAGATGACAACTTCATTTTAGATACCTCTGGTGACAGTGTGATCAGACTGCAGACTAAGAGGCCAGTTACATTGGATTTTACTGCAATATTCCAGTGTGGCAAATAAGTTTCCTTTCCTCCTGGTCACACAGCTGAATTACACTTCCCAGTCCCCCTTTATGAGAAGTTCATCTAACTGAGTGCTAATGAAATGAGGATGAGAATGACACACTTACTTCTAAGTATGGCCTTAGGAAACCTTTCCTGAGAGTCTCACACTCTTTCTATCCCAACTCTTACTACACATAGAACATGGTGCTTGATGATGGTGGAGTTTCATGGCAGAAGCAGCCTGAATCCCTGAATGACTTCATGAAGCAGAGCCTCCCTGCAACCTACGTGACCTGTGACATGAGTAGGAAGTAAGACTGTATTATATTAAGCCACAATAAATCTTACAAAATCTGTTGAAGACAGTGAGAGTTGGAATAGAGCAGAAGATGACTATAACAGATATGCAGAGGTAAAACAGACACTGTACAGCCATCAGCTGGATCTGAGATATTTCCTTTCTCTTTATAGCCTTCAGAAAGAACAAAAATTCAGTAGACAAATACAGGGCTATACAAGAAAGGCATGATCAAGGTCTTAGAAAAATTCAAAACTATACTTGAGCACTACCTCTCCCTTAATTTTCATTTAACAGCTTCTGAGAAAATAATGGTGTAGCAAAATCTCACTTGGAAATTAAACCCCAGTCATAGTGTTAGTTCAATATGAGTGCATTAATGCTGCTTTGTACTTGAAATCTGGAAATGTAAATCTATTCCCATCATCACAAGTTTGATTGAGATTCCCAAATGCGCTAGTCCATACTGCATCATATTTTCAGTTCCAATACCACCAACTATGGAGTGACTCTTCAAAGAAGAATCTGTCAGCTTCATACTGTGGTAAACAGGATTAATCAGCAATATCAACATCTTATTGAATTCTTTATTTTTCTGATGAGTTGTTCGAGAACTGCATCAAGGGAAAGAGAAGGGTAAAGTAGAAGCAGCTGTCCCAACATTCAAAGCAGCATTTCCTTTGAGAAATTCAAGTCACTTTCTATAGGAAATAACAACTGCTTATTAATTCTCACAACAAGGTAAGGGGTACTATGCAGGCTCTGGAGATACTCAATTGAAAGAGGATTAAGATATGAAACCTGAAGACATGGGTTCAATTCTCAATCATATGATATTCATTCTTTTCTTCATTAAAAAAAAAAATGTCAGGGAAGCCAGGATGGCTCAATGGGTTGAGCACTTGGCTTGCAGCCCCAGGGGTCTGAGGATCAAGTCCTGGCCCTGACCAGTGAGGACCCATTTGCTGAAATGGGGGGTGCCCCCAGTTCGGTTCTTACCAGGGTAAGCTCAATATGGGAGGCCCCTGGCCTGGTTCCTGCACTGTGTAGCCTTCCACCCACCTGTGGAATAAAACTATGTAGGAAACCAATGATGTGCAACTATGGAGAGTGTTCTGGGCCCTCCCCCTTCTCTCTGTCTCTCTCTGTCTCTCTCTCTCTCTCTCTCTCTCTCTCTCTCTCTCTCTGTCAAAAGCAATAAAAATAAATCTTTTTAAAAAATGCCTTTGCCAGTGTCACTGTACCAGTAGTAGGGGTTTAAAGAAGAGTAACACAGATTCATTACATATAGATTATTTCATCAAGTTCATTAGCTGTGTGATGTAGGGCGAATCTCTTAACTTCTCTGGGCCTTGTGTTCCCTATAAAGGCCATTAACTATATGTTTACTGCCCAAAGTTCATGCTATTTCTTTCCTAACATCAACACATTTTCCTCTTGTAATCAATCCCTTCTACATTCTCAATCATGCGGTACTAGTAGAATTGCCTCAGACCTTTGGCTTTGAGTTTGAGCAAGTGACTCAGCCTGGCTCATCAGGGTACTACAGACCTTGGATACAGTGATTGGTTCAAGATTGGGTACAAGACCCAAACCAATGAGAAATGGGACTGTTGTTTTCATGACAGGGAAATAAGCTCTTTTAACTCTCTTAGCTTGGAAGAACCTGGAGCATCTATGTCTGGAACTGCCAGCAGCCATATTGATTCCATAAGACATTTTGTAAAGAAGCAAACCCAAAAAATGTAAGCCAAGTATGTGAGAAAGACTGATCCTGTAAATGTTTCTTTGAGGTCCTGACTTAGTGCCTAACGCAAGACAGAGCAAATTATAGGCTTTTTTAGTTATGTGTACGTACTCTTCATTACTTTTTTGGCTTAAGTCTAATTGAGTCAGGTTTCTTATAATTCCTAGTAAGAGTGGTCCTAATTGTTACTTTCCTCATTCATAAATTGACAGAAATAACAATGTCTGACTTACTCATTTCATAAGGCTCTAGGAAGATAGACTTTTGGTCCATATTAGCTGTGTGACCTTGGGAAAGGAATGTAATCGCTCTGTTTTAGTCCCCTTGTTTCTAAAATAGAGGTAATCACAGAACCAACTTATAAAGTTGTTCTGAGAATTAAGTAAGGTAAAATATGTTAAGGTCTTAGAACAGGGCATAAATTCCATTTAAATATTTATATCAATATTAATACAACTATTCCTAATATTTATTCTAAATTGTAATAAATAAATTACATTTAATAACAAATAATAACCTTGTTATAAGGAAGGAAATTAACAATAATTAGAATTGCCTTGAAAAGTAGCGAGTTTCTCATCTCATTCCATTAATCAGGCCCAATGATAGAGAGCAGGGTATGAAGTGTAGGTTCCTATGGGCCAGGTCCAGAAGGGTACATCACTTTCCTTCACATTCCACTGGTTAGAACTTACACTCTTGGCCATATAAGGAGCATTTGAGAAGATAAGTCAAGCTGTGTGCCTGGATGCAAAGGAGACCACAGATGCCAGGGAGTAATCAGTAACTCATGCCACATCTGGAATGTGCTCAAGGAATGGCTGCATGAGCATCTCTCAGGGAGCTTGTTGTTAAAGCTCAAAATGAGGGCATCACAATACAGAAAAGCCCCTTACATATTCTCAAATCCAACCAGCTCCTTATATGAACTTGTTCAAGGTCACCTAGCTAGATACTGGCAGAGCTGTAACTAGAACTCACTTCTAACTTGAAAGTCATTCCTTTGTCTACCTAGTCACCTCCTCTCTAACTTGTATTTTCCAACGCTAATAATCTAATATATCACTGCCTGTTTGCTCACTGGTTTAGCTGGTTGTTCATCTGTGGGACAAAATTTATAGGTCTTTTCATATAGATTCTCATCCAAGTACCTTATTGTTTTATGCTATCTGCATCCTTTCAATAAACATAGATGAGAAGAACACAATAGAGGTTACTGTGCATACACTTAGCATTACAGTGACGATGCAGATGGCACAAGGTAGAATGCTGACTGTCTATAGTAGTGAAAATATCTGGCATATCTAGAAACGTAGTTGTATTGACTGTTTTTGGGGTTTTTTTTACACCTTCTTGCTTTAACTGATGGGTTATTCAGTGACAATTAGTAAATAAACTGTGTTTTCACTCAGCAATTCCAGAACTTCCCCCAAGTAACCAAGCTCCACTAATACATGACACGTGAAACCAAAACACAAGGTCCAGTTATTAGCACAACTCAAAATAACTATCAACAGAGCCATAATATAGAATGCTGCCAATTTATTTTCTGATTAGCTTGGTTTAGTCCTTACTAGATGTGTGGCCCTCATCAGTACCTATGAATGATGTTTTCTATTTTATTTTATTTTATTTTACTTTATTAATTAACTCAGTTCTCTCTTCTGATAATTCAGGCAGCAAACTAGAAATGCCACTTGACAAGTGCCCTTTCGAAATACTGCTTCTCTGGACATGTTGATCTTTCCAAGCTTTTGCCTGTGCTTTGCTGAATACCAAAGGTCCACACACTGAGTAGGTGAATAATTCAACTGTCTCCCCAACTCTTCACCCCATGGGAGAAAATATTAGGAAACCCTTTCAAGAATTGCATAATTTTGGAGGTGGACAAATATATACTTCAAAGTAGATGAAGGACCACAAGTCTCAGGGTTTCACAGAGAGAACTGTTCAGTGTCGTGTTTCCTCTGTTAGCTCCAGTCCCAAAGGAGGTTTTCTGGGATGAGACAATTACCTCTTAGGAAGCCATGAGGGGCTCTTGGCAGAAGTCCCCAAGGACCCTGAGCAGATAGCTGAGCTCCTCCTGCCTTCTCAAATATCTCAAGGTTTTAAAATTTTATCTGAATCTTTGAGAAGATGCTTAACACTTATTCTTTTACATTTATTCTTTTACAGTCTGGGACAAATTGTGATTTAATTACTTGTTTTCAAGGCAAGCAGTCCTGCCTTGCAATGGAAAGAGTAACTTGATATACAGGTAACATACCTGATAGGTAACAGAAATAAGAATAAAGAACACATACCTGGTCCAACATGCCAAACTCTACTTCTATAATACCATTCTCTTGAACAATAAGTCAAACTCTCTTGTGCTTCAGTTTCCTCCACTGTGACATAGGAATGACAATAATCCCATCAGCCTCACAGAGTTGTTGTGAGGACTGAACAAGTTAATAAAATAAAAACTTAAAACAGTGTTTGGCATATGGTAAATGCTTTATAAGTGTTAGCTTTAAAGAAAAAAAATCTAAAAATTAGATGACAGTGTTTACAACTTCATAGCAATCAAAGTTCTTATATAAGCCTTGCCTTTTTGCTTTTACTGACTGCCTTTCCATATAGCCATATATTATTATTAGTGTTCTCTTCTTAAAAGAAATCGAATGATACACCCATTGGTAACTGACAATACTGCCACTAACTCCCTACTATGACTCCTATAGTGTAGGAATTATCTGCATTTTCCAGATGAAACTAAGGCCCTGAGAGGTTGAAGTATCAGGGTATAGGCATGGCTAAAAGATGGCACTTCTTTGGCATCTTCCCAGTGACCGATGGGATTGGTTTCCCCTCCTCTTGAAGTTGGGCTGGTCTGTGACTGCTTTGGCCAACAGAGCACAGACGAAATGACTTTATTCTGGTTCTAGCCACAGCTTCCCCCCACCTGAGAAATAAGGATTTTAATAATACCTGCCAAGCCTGCTTCTCAAAATTGTGAGGATCAAGTGAGTTAATAGATGCAAATATTTTGTAAAACAGAAATCACTATACAAGCATAGCATTAAGAATTACTGTCATTTGTATAAGCTAATTAGACTCTACATTATTATATAATAATAAAAATTGCCCGTACTAGAAGGTTGTTTTGTCAATATGTGTAATTTGGACTCTGGGAAGCCTTAAGAACAACATGCAACACCTCCACCTCCAAACTGTTCTCTACGGGTAGGTTATGTCTCTGCAGCAACAAAACATATGTTCAGCTTCATTCAGCCATTTTAATTTAAAGTCACCTAAACCAATTTCAAAAGAACACTGAAAGGTCTGCTTTGCACTGTTTGTTTCTGGGAAATCAAATCAATAAATACTGGTGGAGCGTCTATGTACTGCATGTTGAGTACAGTGCTTAGGTGCTGTTGATTTAGACAAGGAAAATCTAGTGAAGAAGGTTTACAATATTAAAAATCAAAGAGGTTTAAAATCATGATGGGGGAATATGGGAAAAGGGAAGCACTGTTTGAGGTGGCTCCTTTGGTGGAAATAATGCCTCATCTGTTACATCAAAATGTGTTCCTTCAAGTTGCCATTCTATGATTGGAAACTGTTAAATAATAATTCGTCTTTAGTTAAGACGCAATTATTATAAAACATTTTACCTGATTTTGACCCATTATATCTGGGCTTTAAATCATTAAGGTCATCTCAGGATGGTCTATATCAAGCCATGTCATAGCCAATATGCTCATATTGCTCCTTTAAGACGTAGCTCAGGATTCACCTAATCCAGGAAGCTTTCCTTTATTTCTCTTCCCGTATACACCAAATTCTCTCCACATGCATACGTACACACTCAGGTGCACCCAGACCCATTTCTCTTTGGCCATAAAATTATCCACTTTTCTCTGCCACCAGAGTTCTCAAACTCTAGAGAGCACGGAAGTCGCGGCGGGCTTTTTAAGACACCAATTGCTGGCCTCATGGCAGAGTTTCTGATTCAGTACATCTGAATGGGTGCGGCCTGGAAATGTACGTGTGCAAGTTTGCAGTTGATGCTGATGAGGCAGGTCTGAGGGCCTCACTAAACTGCTGCTGTCATATGTCATTGATCATACTGCACTGTAATGACCTCTTTAAATGTGTCTCTCAGTCCAAAAAGATGCACTAACGTGTATTGTGTCTCTCAACAGGTTATGCTGAACTTTTCAAGTGCTGGCATTTGCCTTCTTTAGTTTTATAAGCCCAGAGTCTAATCCAGAGCCTGGAATATAGTAGACTTGGTGAGTGGCTGTTGAACAAATCATTAAATCTTGAGGTCACAGAATATGCATGCACAAGGCATTTGAGAAAGACTCGAGGAGTTGGCCAGTAGATGTAGAAGAGGGCCATGTCTCTGGTACACCTAAGGGCTTAAGACAGTGCTCACGACAACTGCCACACTACCAAGTCACACAGCAAGCACCAAGTTCATTACTGGGCTCCGGTGCAAACTGCCACCATTTGAGTGTCATATGAATATAGAATCTAGGATGGAGAGCAAACCTGAAACCATGTCTTGAGAGAGAAATTTAAAAATTGGAAATAGAATTTTGGAAAAGATAAGATTGTGGGTAGAAGGGTGGTCAGGAAAGGATGGAGTTAAAGCCAGGTTGACACAAAGAACTATCATGAGAAAAACAGAACTGACTTATTGTTAGAGCCACAGAATATGGAACCTAAGTTCAAACACCCTTCACCATTTATCTAGGCTCCAGGATCAAAGAGCCAGTGTCTGCAAATGAATCAGACACAGTTCCTACTGCCTTGTCAGATTTAAAAGTAAGTGGTTTATCTGGGAGATGATGCCCAGAAGTGCCAGTAGAGGAGCGGAGAAAGAGGCTGGAAGGGGAGGAAGCCAATACCACAGGAGTAGTACACGGATAATCTCTGTGGGCAGCTGCAGCTCAGTCCCATCTGGGAGCTCTAAAAGAGGGTCAAGACTGTTTTTCAGGGAAGCTGGGAGTGCTCAGCGGGTTGGGCACTCGCTTTGTAGCCCCAGGGACTGAGGATTGAATCCTGGTCCTGGCTCATGTGGACCCATATGCTGAACTGGGTCATGCTTCCCATGCAGGAGGCCCCCGGCCCTGTTCCCGCCAAGAGCAGCCCCTACCCACCTGCATGAAATGAAACCATGTTGAAAACTGATGACATACAACTATGGAGACTGCTCTGGGCCCTCCCCCTTCTCCCTGTCTCTCTCTGTCTCTATCAAAAACAATAAAATAAATCTTTTTCTTTTTCTTTTAAGACTGTGTTTCAGAGCCGTCCCATTTGAAGAATGAGAAAGCTGGGACATGCACCTACCAACTTCCCTTTGTAGTTGGTTGATGGCTGCTCCGGGGCACATTAATTCCTGGGTCCTTGCAGCCTGCTGCATTTGTAGGCAGATGCACCATGAAGCCTTCACAGAATGGTGAGTGCCAATGATATGAGTGGGGCACCAGCAGCATCTGCTACACCTACCTACAAAGAGTGGCTATAGACAAGAAGGTGGACACAAATGATCATCTGTGATGCATTCCAGCTACATACTAAAGTGCCTGTGAACTATGAGGTTCTAAAGGGCCCATGACAATATTAACATCAGCCTGTGGTACATTTGTGATATGGTTAGCCTGCTGTCAGCCCTATAATCAGAGGTACTATAATAACAATTGTATCCATTTAATTGATGAGAACACTGAGGCTATAATTGTTGAAGTGACTTTATAAGCCCAGAGTTGGTTCCAGACCACCTCAATAAAGTGAATGTTGCAATAAAGCAAGTGAGTCACAGTATTTTTTGGTTTTCAAGTGCCTATAAAAGTTATTTTTACACTACATTGTAGTCTATTAAGTATACAATAACAGTATGTCTAAAAAAGCAATGTGCATGGCTTAATTAGAAAATGCTTTATTGCTTAAAAAAAAAAGTGTTAAGCATCGTCTGAGCCTTGAGCAAGTCATAATCTTTTTGCTGGTGGTCTTGCCTCCATGTAGATGAGGTCACACAGCAAGGAGGAAACAGAACCAGAATTACACTGGAACCTGCCTGCTACCATTTGGGCTGCCTGCTCTATGAACCAGCAGCACACATTAGGCATCTTGAATTCACAGCTCATGCACAGATCCATCTGAATAATGCTCATTCTAGACAACTCCTTCCAGTAAGCCTTACTTTTTCTCTTGCAGGCTCTGGTCTAACAATAGTGCTGTTCTGTTCTCCAGAAACTGCTTGAGCCTAATTCATCTGTCTCCCCCACATCACTACCCTCTCAGGCCTTTTTACTCCATAGCTTATGACCTGCTTTATTCCCAAACCCACAATTAACTCCAGTGTTCCCTTGTTGCAAGGGTGTGTGATTTTCAAGCGTGTGTTTCTAACAGTGCAGCCTGCTGCTGGTGTCTGAGGTCTTCTCACCCAAGGCCCCTTGAGGCCCCAAGATCCTGTTTGTGCTGGTTAAATATATAAAGCGGCCCTAAAGTAGCTTTTAATTAATTCAGCTGTTTAGCTCATTGAACTAAAAAAATATCAAATTAAATGGCTCCTTTTTAGCCTTGCGCCTTTGTTTTCACTGTTTTCCACTTCGTCAGCTATTGAGACCAAACCATATGATTTCCCCAATGTTGTCATTAGGTTCTTTAATTAAATGATGAATGTGCCAGCAAACCTGACAAACACTGGTCGTTAGAAGTAGCATGAAAACACCATGATGGTACCTAGTTGTAAGAAGCTATCTGTCCTTCCTTCAGTTCTCTGGAACCATTTCTTTGATACTTCCTCCTTTTCTAAGCAGAATCAGTCCGTTCTACCCCAGACTCTCAGGAGTAACCCAGATAATCAAGCTCAAGTTCATGTCTCTTTCTGAAGTCAATCTGTTTCTAAAACTGGACAGCTGAGTACTTTTCTAACCATTTAGGGCATTATTTGTATACATCACTTCCCAATAAGAACACTTCATCATTGTATTAATACTGTGTTACAACCTCCCATAAATAATACACCTACCTGCTGCACAAAATTCCCTTAATTTCCTGATGGTCTATTTTCCAGATCTTGCTTTTTTATGAGGCTCGTGTTGTCTTCTTTGGGCTTGAGCATTTATTGAGCATCAGTTTGTGTTAGGTTAGTGATTGTGGTAGCTTGTAACCATGACCACAATCCTTTTAATCCTGTAAACATGACCACATGTACTTATGTCCTTTGCCCTGTGATTTTGCAGCTTAAATGCTGACATCTATTTCCCTTCCTTAAATGTGTATTGGCACTGTGCCTTTAATTAGTCAACGAATGCAACAAAAGTGATGGTGAACTATTTCCCAGGTGAGACCCTAAAGGCTTTGCATATTTCTGCTCTGTGTTGGGTACCGGCCTCCACCATGTGAACAAGCTTGGACTCACCTACTTACTGGAGGATGAATGGGCCATGTGAAGCAGAGCTGAGTCAGCCAGGCCACCCAGCTAGAGCCCAAAACCTGTGAGAGATGCCAGCCAAGATTACAAAGGCCTCAGCTGACTGGCCAGCTAAGCCTGCAGATGCAGGAGCAAAGCCATCCTAGAGGAGTCGAGCTCCCCAGCTGATCTGCAGACGCTCGAGTTAAGTAGATACTCGCTGTTATAAGCCACCCACTTTTGAAGTGGTTTTTTAAAGCGACCATATGTAACTGATACAGTGGTTTATAAATGTGGTGCAGATGGAGTTTAAGGAAGTATAATGGACTGAATGTTTGTATTCCCACATAATCTACAAGTCAAAGCCCTAACCCCCAATGTGGTTGTATAGGCATGCCTCAAGAGATATTATGGGGGAAGCTGGGATGGCTCAGTGGGTTAAGCGCTCACTTTGCAGCCCCAGGGACTGAGGATCAAATCCTGGTCCCAGCCCAGGCAGACCCATATGCTGAACTGGGATGTGCCCCCATTTCAGTTCTTGTTCTTGTCGGGGCCTATGCAGGAGGCTCCCAGCTCAGCTCCTGCCCTGTGCAGACCCGTGCCCACCTGTGGAGTGAAACTATATGACAAACTAATGCTATCAACTATGGAGACTGCTCTGGGCCCTCTCCCTTCACTCTCTCTCTGTGTCAAAAAATAATAAAAATAAATCTTTAAAAAGAGATATTATGAGTTTGGTTCCAGACTACCAAAATAAAGTGACTACTGTAATAAAGCACATGAATCACATCAAGTTTTTGGTTTCTCAGCATATATAAAAGGTATGTTTACACTATCCTGTAATCTATTAAGTACACAATGACATTAGGTCTAAAACATATGCATGCCTTAATTAAGAAATACTTTATTGCTAAAAAAAAATGCCATCCATCATCTGAGCCTTCAGCTAGTCACAATCTTTTGTGGGTGGAGGATCTTGCCTCCATGTTGATGAAAACACAGAATCTGTGAAGTGCAATAGCAAAAAGCAATAAAACAAGGTACGTCAGCATTCGGAAGTGGGACTTCTAAAGAAGTAATTAAAGTTAAATGAGGGGGAAGCCAGGATGGCTCAGTGGGTTAAGCGCTCACTTTGCAGCACAGGGGACCAGGGATCAAGTCCCAGCCCCGGCCCGTGCGGAACCATATGCTGAACTGGGAGCTCCCTCAGTTCAGTTCTCTCTCTCTCTCTCTCTCTCTCTCTCTCTCTCTCTCTCTCTCTCTCTGTCTGTCAAAAATAAATAAATAAATAAATAAAATAAAGTTAAATGAGGTCATACGGGTGAGACTCTGATCCAATAGGATTCATGCTCTTAAAAGAAGAGACATCAGAGACCTCCCCCCTTCTCTTTGTGCACACACAGAATAAATGTGGCCAAGTGAAGACACAGTGAGAAGGCAGTCATCTGCAGGCCAGGAAGAGAGCTTGCAGCAGAAACCAAATCAGCTGGAACTTTGATCTTGAACTTCTAGTCTCCAAAACTGTGAGCAAATAAATTGATTGTTTGAGCCACATATCCTATGGTATTCTGTTATGGCAGTCCTAGAAGACTAATACACACTAGAGATATAAAGAAAAATATAGGGTATGAAAACATATGGGTGGAAAAAATGAGAAAGCTCCCATCAACCCCACTCCTAACCACTGCAGGTTGCTGCCTCAAAAGCACTGTGCCCAGCAGTGGGAATATAAATATTAGAGGTCAGAGTCTTTGCTCCAAGTTACTTATGGTCCAGTGAGGGTGACTGACCAAGCATCCTGGTTTCCAGAAACCATTCTAATTTTTTAAGACTATAAGTTTCATAGTCCAGGAATCCCCTCAGCACTGGGCAACCTGAAAATGATTGCTTGGTCTAGGTCCTATAGGAGAAACAAATACCTAAAAAGATTGTTTTAACATGGTATATAAGTGTGATGATATTGGTATTAATAGTTGTACATATAGTAGTAGTAGTATTACTAGCCATAATATCATGCCCAGTATATACAGAATGCTTCTTATATGTCTGCATTGTATAAACTCAATGTGGACTTCCTCATTAATAGTCAAATCTGTTCTGTAAAGTCACCTCATTTCATGGAAAAAAAATAAATCTCAGAGACAGTCCATAATTTGCCCAAGATCACAAAGCTACTAAATAATGGAGCTTAACTGCAGCCTCAGGCTAACTCCAAAACTATTTTCTTAAACATTAAGGTGAATTCCCCACTCCACCTATACATTCCCATCAATGCAAAGAACAAGGGTAGGAAAAAGAATAAAGAGGAGGAACCCCAAACAGATTAGGGCAATCAAAGAAGGCTTCCTGGAAGAAGTGAGACCTGAAATAAATTTTGAGAGATTAGTAAGAGTTTGTGAGGAGATAAGGAGGGTGAGACCCTCCAGGGGGAGAAAACAGTTTGTACAAAAGTAGAGAAACATAAAACCAAAAGGAATATATGGAAAACTGTCAGCTGGTCTGTTCTGCTGCTGCATAGAGTGTGAGTTGGGCTTTGTTAGAAAATAAGGAGACAGAGGTGGGAGCTTTAGTAGTTATAGCCAACCAGAATCCAATGAGAGATGGGCTTCCTTCCATCTCAAAACATTTACACAAGAAAAACAATTAATCTTCTTTGTTGTAGAACATTTTCCATGCAACAAACCAATTTGAGAACTAACACCACACTGCACTTGCAAATCTGGAGCAAAAACATTGTAGTGTCACATGCTGAGAACCTGAGGCTAACAAAAGAAAAAAGGAAAAATAAATCTACCTTATGAAAAGTCACTGGCATATGTGCTAAGTGGGTGTTTTCCAATGCAAATAGTGATGAGAGTTAAATGTAAGTGCCACTTAGCCACTGAATAATGTTTTCTTAAAGATCAGGAATGTCAGAACTGTACAGACCTTCAGCAGAAAGGCCGAATATGTTTGACTGGTGTATATGCAAGACATGAGTGAATTAAAGAGCCAATCAAAATGTCTGGCTGAATTTTTCTTGCTCTGTTGAATGCATTTTCCTAGCTGTTTTAGGATTAATTCATTTATTCCTGCATCAAAAGATGGTTACCGAGTGCTTAGTACTACGTGGTACTGTCCTTGGTGCTGAAAAACATTTGAGGCGTGCTTGAACAATGTCTTTAAGGACATTACACTCTGATGGGAAAGTGGATATGCAGGTAATTAGACAATGCTGAAATACATGTTATAACAGACATGCATAAAAAATGGACTGAGAAAGTTCCCCTTAATCTGCCAAGGAGAACCAGAAAACTCTTCAAATGACTTTTGAATATGACTGTTAATTAGAAGAGTTTTCCAGATAGATATAAAAATAATAATAGCACTAACTACCATCTGCTGGGCACATCAGTACCAGTCAAAACCATAAATCCATTATATACATTATCAAATTTAAGCCTTACATGTGCCCCCCCCAACCCCCCACCCCACCCCATCCCAGTGTTTAAAATGGAAAAGCTGGGACTCAACAAGTCTCAAATCTAGCAACTAAGTAGTAGAACCAGGAAGCAGGTCTGAGTCTGTTTGACTACAGAGCTAGAGCTTTTTACCTTGTGTTGCATATTTTCCTACCAGGGAAAAGCATTCCAGGTGGAGGGAAGAGCACAGTGAAGCACAGAAGCTAAAACTGGCATGGTGTGTTCATGAAACCATCAGCAGAAAAGCGTGGTAGAAGCAAAGGCTGGAATGGAGAATGGTGAAAGATGATCCAACAATCACATCATGAAACATTTGGGAGATCATGGGAAATATTCTGGACTTTATCCCACACAAAAATAGAGTTAATAAGTAAAGATAGTTGCAGAGCACTCATCCTGATCAATGTTTCCTTTCTGAGTGGAGAAAATATATTGCAATTCACATCCAGGTATTAATAATTCCCATTGCCAGGATGAAGACGAGCAACATCAGAAGCTTCTGATCCAATAGGCTTGTGTTTGAGAAGCTGTGGTGCTCTAGAGAATTTATATATTCAATTACGCCGTATTTTTTTAATCCAGTTGTATTTTTAGCACCTATTGTCTGCCACGTCTTGTACTAGGTATATGAAATTGTTGATGAACACAAAAAACATGGCCTGTGTCCTCAGGGAGCTCAGATGTAGACAGAGTGAAAAATAAACAATGGCCAAATACGTAACCACAAACTGAGATAGCATCTATAAAGGGAAGTGCACTAGGGGGGTGAGAGTGAAGTGAGGGGAATCTGGAGGCTTAGACACTTCCTCTGAGGAAATGTTCCTTAAGATGAGTTCTGAAAAGTAAGTACAAATTAACTAAGTGAAGTTAGGAAAGAGAGCCTGTGAGGCAAGGAAACCAACACTGCAGTGGTTCTGAGTAGGGATTTTTATGGCTTGATGGAGAAACAGAAGCCTCAAGCAGAGAGAGCAAGCTGGGGAGTACTGGAGATGAGGCCAGAAGGCAAGTAGAGACCAAATCACATGGGGTCTGATAAGCTATGGTAGGAACACTGGCCTGGTGTCTGGAGCCTTGTAAAACATCTTGAGAGTTATTTCCACATTTAAAATTTGTCCTAGAAAATGAAACAGCTAACATCACCGTCTGACACAGTTACGGTAGCTATATAACTTCTAGACTCTCTCCCTTTTGCCCTAGTTGCTTAAAAAAAATCAGAGCTAAAATTATTTCATACATTCCATTCAAATCAATATGGTGATATGTGTTTTTTTCAGTTCTTCCAAAAATTTCCTCTGAAGTGATATTGATTTTTCACATTCAGAAATTCATTCTAATGAAATAACTTATTCTGAAGAGCACATTGCACCTGCTCTTCGCTTGGTGAATTTTGCAACAGATTTTAGCCAAAGCAAGAGTAGTTGATGATTACTAGAAATAACTCACACATCTACTATGTCAAGCAAACAAATGGAGGAGATAGGGAAGTTTACTACAAGGAAGTGAGAAAAGAGATGAATTTTAATTGCTACAATCATAATAAGATAATATGTTTCTATTGCCTAGATCGGGAGTGTCCTACCTTTTGGCTTCCATGGGCCACAGTGGAAGAACTGTCTTGGGCCACACATAAAATATACTATCACTAATGATAGCTGATGAGCTAAAAAATAAAAAATAAAATAAAATAACACACCCACATATCTCAGACTATTTTAAGACAGTTAATGGATTTGTGTTGAGCTGCATTTAAAGCCGTCCTGGGCTGCACGTGGCCCAGGGGCTGGACAAGGTTGGCCTAACACTTTATGGTATAAAATACATTCTACCATTGCTTTCTCCTGGATTCTCTAATTTTGCCCTTGTGGTAACTGATAGTTCTGCCCACTTTTTGGATGAGGGAACTGAGGCAATAAGAGATAAGATAATCTGCATATAGTCTCAGTGCTAGGCATGGTAGAAATGAGATTCACAGTCAGGTCTAAGACTCCAAAGTCAATGCTCTTCACACCTCACTGCCTGCACCAAACACATAGAAATGATTTTCGGATGTTCTGTCTTTAGGCATGATCCACGGCACCAACACAGTGAGTGCATGATGCTTCTGGCATTTCACAGCCAGTCTACCTTACAGAGCAGCTGTGATCTCTGGCCCCCAGACCCCACCAAACCCCTTCCTTCCCGTTGAGTTAAGCATCACCTCGCTGTGTGGCTCTATAAAGGAAACCCTGAGAAATTGATAGCCTTGTTACCACCATTGGTGCTTAATGAACCTGCCGTTTCCCATGGAGCGTATTCTCCCTGGGCCGGTTGTTAATGAACCACTTCTTCATCTGGTTTCTGTGTAAGTCTCTTACAGTAGCATCACATTTGGGAGCCAGAAAAGAGCCAATTGAACACCCACTTAGTAGGAAGCACTGTACTACGTGCTTTGTATGCATTACCTTGTTGACAGCTCATTTAACCTGAAAACAATCCTGCGGTGCAGGCATTATTATCCCCACTTTATAGATGAGTAAAGTAAGTCACAGGCACGTTAGTTAACATGCAAAGACCATACAGTTAGTAAGTAGCAGAGCCAGGATTTGACCCCATGGTGGTGGACTGCAGGGCTCACTTTCTTAGTGACCACAGTATTGATGCCCTCAGGCGATTCTGCACAAAGTCCTGACATCAAAGCCATCTGGTCAGTCCACTTTGTTTTGAGAAGGATTTATAACCTTTACTACATTTATCACCTCTTTCTTTAGATATATCAAGGGTTACAGAAATACCATCTCCTCCATTCTTAAAGCTCCGGGAAACTAAGATAAATGCAGCTGGTGGGCACAAATTTAAATCCATCCTATCTGATATTAATTTAATGGAGGACAACACCTCAGGGCTTTTCTTTCTTTCCATCACCCCCCAAATAGGGAGGAACACTTCATCTTCAAAATAGAAAGAGTGAGCCAGGACACATTTCACTGAAATGATTTCTAATTCCTGCTAATTCAAGTTCCATTCAGGTACACATCAGGTGGTTGTTGAAAACTTCTGGTTGAATAAGACAAATAGAGATACTTGGAGGTGATGGGGTTATCAGTGTTTCAGATCTAACATGGTTAGGAAATCCCCCAATCTCACCAGGTATTTTGTTGCTTTGGAATGCTGATTCTTAAAGTCAATGACAGAAAAAGGCTAAAACATTACAGAAAAAAAGATATATCATTGAAGCTGTGTTTTAAACATCAGTTATTTTGAGGTAAGTATCTGATGTTGAGAAAGGAGAACCTGCAGCGATCTGGTCATTTTAGAGGTCAAATTTGATGTGATAAGGATTGGGAGTGAAGAGCTTTGAGTAATTTCACCTTTTGTGAACCTCAGATTCCACATCTCTAAGAAGAGGACTTTAAAAAATTACTGATCTCTTTTCCAGTCCACACATTTCATACAGAAACACTTTAAGCCTCAAGTTCAAAAGGAACTTGTAAGTTTTGCTAAGGCCAAATGACCTTGTTGAACTCCTGAAGTGTCTATGTTCTGGAGTCCACCTCTCTGTTTTCCAAAATCAGGACTTCAATACCTGCTCTCCTCATCCAACAATCTCTATGTCTGATGGTTTCAGCTCCAAATTGTTTTTCATGTCCATCCCTGGAATCCATCTGTCCCTCTCCATTTCCATTACCAATAGTTTAGATGAAGCCACCACCATCTTTTACCTGGATTATTCTAAGGACTTTTTTATTGTAACCCTGCCTGAATATCGCACCCACTTAACTGTATCCTTTATGCCAGGGGTGTCAAACTCAATTAAAACACGGGCCATTTGGTGCAACAGGCAAGATTCACGCGGGCCACATCACATTTACAAACGTCGCTGGAACTGAGTCAGCGCGTTTAAACACACCCACAGGCCCCCAGGAAAGGCACTGGGCCACGTGTATACTCGTCTTCAGTAGTTAAAGGGTTAACGAGGGAACTGTGTATATGGTATTGCCTCGATCTCCCCTAAGCGCTATTTTCTTCATAGCAATTTTTTCTATTTTCATTTTATTTCGAGCATCATGGGCCACAAAAAATGACCTCGGGCCGCCAGTTTGACACTCCTGCTTTATGCTACAGCCACAGGAGTCATTCTAAAATGCAAAGCAGGTCACTCTCCAATTTAAAACATGTCTCATCATAGTCCAGAGGGAGGAAAAGAAGAGCTTTCCAACCTGCTTCTGCTCACCTTGCCAACTTAGTTTTCCTCTGCCTTCTATCATAAAGTTGTCGCTTTCAGGATGCCAAATTCCGCATGTCACACCATGTCATGCCATTCAATCCTCTGAGCCTTTGCTGTGGCTGTTCTCTTGGCCAGGAATACATTGCCCTCCTCCCTCAGATCAGGAGTTCTTGTTCATGAACCCTCTGAGCCAGCTGACCCCTGAACCCTTATTTTGAACAAGTGCCCATAATGTGTGATTTCATAATGCCCTGTTCATGCTCTGTGCTTATCGCTGTTTGAATCCAATTTAAGCCACAAGAAAAATCAGCATTTAGATACTCAGTATTAACAACTGGTAAAGGAGACTCAGAAGGATAAACAGGGAGGATACCAGGAGACTGTGGCAGCAGAACAGCCCAAAGAAAAAGGGTTGAAAAGATAAATATACAGAGAAATCCTAAAACTGAAAACAAACCATAACAACAGCAACAGCAACAAACAACTAAACTGAAAAATGGGCAAAGAACTGAAACATTTTTCCAAAGAAGTTATGCAAATAGCCACTACGCACATGAAAAGAAGCACAACCTCACTCATCACTAGAGAAATGCAAATCAAAATAACAACGGGATACTACCTCATACCTATTAGGATGACTGCTCTCAAGAGAATAGAAAATAACACATGGAAGTAAGAATGTAAAGAAAATGGAGTCCTTGTGCACTATTGGTGGGAAGGTAAAATGGTACAGCTGCCATGGACAACAGTATAGAGGTTCCCCAAAGTATGAAATACAGAATTACCATATGATCCAGAAGTTCCACTTCTGGGATATACCCCCAAAAAATTCAAAGCAGAGACTCAAAGAGATATGTGTACATCTATGTTCAGAGCAGCATTATTCACAATAGCTAAAACACAGAAGCAAACTAAGAGCTCAATGACGGCTAAATATATATATATATATATATTTTTTTTTTTAATCTGGTACATGCTACAACATGGATGAAACTTCACAATATTATGCTGAGTGGAATAAACCAGTTCCTGTTATATATGGTACTTATTATAGTCAAAATCATAGGGACAGAAAGGTGAATGTGGTTGTCAGGGGATGAGAGAAGGGGAGAGTAGGGAGCTATTGTTTAATGGGTGTAGAAACTATGTTTTATGAGATGAACAGTTCTAAGGATGAATGATGGTAATGGTTGCGCAGCATTATGCATGTATTTAATACCACTGAACTGTACACTTGCAAATGGTTAAGGGGGTAAATTGTATGCTATGTATATTTTTCCTCAATAAAAATTTGTTGAGAAAAAAAGAAAGGGGTGGGGGTCAGGGAAAAGGGAAGGAAAAGAAAAGAGAAGAAGCTGATGTTGTAAAAAATTCTGCCTGGACATCTGAACAGTAACCACTGGAGTGAGCAAAGTAAAAATCCTTCCTGATCTGTGAATCAGTTTTTTGGGTTTGCTGAATAATGAATAAACACACAATGTGTTTCTCTACAGCTCTCAATTCTTGTTCATCGGCTTGTTAGCTCTCAAAAGCGGTAGGTTTGTAGGAGCAACATTTTTTCCACTTGTTTAAAACTGAGATGTCTTATGTTGAAGCAAGGCTAAGTGTTTGGCTGAGATCATCCCTTCCAGACATGCAGAGTGAAGTAGCTGCTCTGAGGGCAGGCCACTGTGCCCTCAACAGGACTCCTTTGGATTGTAGCAAAAGCAAGTGAGCAATCCTGGACAATCTAATCTCAAGAGGTAGGAAGTCTAACCTGGGGTTTTCATTCCAGCCACAGTTTTCAGGCAGGTCTCAGGGAGCCTCTATCAGAAAGGCCGACGCATCAAAAGCCATTTGAGAGACAGATGCTGTGTCAGGCTCTGCCCCCTGGATACAGCTGCAGAAATGGCCTTCCTGAGACCACTGGCAGCAACACCGCACGCTTCCCTGTGGTCTACAAGACTGACTGCTATGCTCTCCCCTTCCATCATCCTCTCCCAGATTCTCTAGGCTACAACCATCCGGGCTTTCTTTGTGTCCCTGAAACACTCCAAGTGTGTTTGTACCTCTGGGCCTCTGCCCCTGCTATTCCATTTGCCTAACATTCTCCTCCAGGACCCTTGCAAGTCTGGCTCCTTCTTGTCATTCAGGTCTGTTCAAATGCCACCCCCCCCTCCACTCCCCTCAGGGAAGCCTTCCCTGGTTACTATCACCGTAAAGGTAACCCCCAACCTCTGGCCCACTCCCTGGTCGTCTTTTCTTTACAGCACTGATATCTTTGAGAGCGAGCCTTCGTGATCTGCGTGTTGGGTAGCCATCCGTTGTCTCTCTTCATTAGATTGTTAGCCTCCTGAAGGCATGGGGTCCATCAGTCCTTGCACTGAGATGTCCTCAGCAACCAGACAGCCCCTGCCTCAGATCAGACTCTCGGCTAAACAAATGCACTTTTCGAATGACCACAAATGTTTACTCTAAGCCAGTTCTCCCTAACAGACCTCCTGATTACTCCTTGCAGCTCCCCTCAAAGCCCAAAGTCTATGTGCCTCAGGGAGGCCGCAAAAGCACTCCATGACCTGAGTGGTTCCCAAAGTTGGGCTGCATTAGAACTAGGAGGGTGCTCAGCTAAAAGGCAGGCTTCATGGCCTCACCTCCCAGACACTCTCTCTCAGAAGGTTAGGGTGGGGTGCGCAGGAGAACCCGGTATAACCAGCAGGTCACTCTCAAAGAATGTGGTTCTGTAATTTAGCCCCTCTGCCCCCCACCCCCACCTCACAGATCACACTGTGGCATCTCTGACCTTGGTGAATATCTGGATGGATGGATGGATGGATGGATGGATGGATGGATGGATGGATGATGAATGGACTAACTTTGACAAGCCAACCAATCCCAAAGGGAGGCCATTATGCTCTTTCTAGGCAGAGATGGCAAAAGAAACTGGGGCCAAAGAGGTAGATGTTTAGCATATCTGATGGGAAGAAAAATCAGGACCCTTGGCTGCCTCCAAAACGCAGCACAAAGGGGTTGAATGTAGACCGATGCTCTCAGGGCTCCCGGAATTAGGATGTGATTCTAAATCACCAGAACTGAAGTACAATCTGGGCAGTTATATTTGGCAAGAGTTTTTAGACAAGCACACCAATACAATAAGCATCATATATGTTTTAAATACTCTGTATCTGCTAACTAATTGTTAGAATAGATCTAGGTGTCCTTGTCTGCATTTTAGAAATGAAAAAGAAACAAAATGGGGGTTGATAGAGAGAATGAGCAACTTCTCCAAGTCACAGTGATGGTGGGATTGGAACTCAGGTCAGGCTGCTTTCACTCTACAGCCCAGTGTGAGGTGTTGTGGTTTATGGAGGTTAAAGTTTGGGGTATTTGTTGTCTGTGTGTGCATGTGCAGGAGGCTGGCTAAGGAGACCAGACACTGTCTGTTTAAGCATGTGTTGTGCTTTGGGCCATGCCTCTGTGGTGCCTGGCTCCTCTGTCCCTGGACCCGGGTTTGAATCCCTGGGCCACTATGTGTTACCTGTGTTAGGGTGCTGAGCAATGAGAATGAAAAAGCTAATGGTGCAAGATATTTAAATCAAATACTCAACAAGCACAATCTGTGCATCTTTCCCAGAGGGGACTTCTGTGCATGACATTTTACAGACAGACAGAAAAGTCCATCCCCCTGACTTCCCGAGAGACGAACATCCACACTTCCTAAAAGCAGATGCTTACAACACTCAGTGTTTAAGACTCTCCTTCTAGATTGTGGGTGGTTTTTAAAAAGGAACTGAAAACAAGGTTTTACACGGTCTACAAATGGGCTTCTAAGGAGTAAACCTCCCACAGTCCTAGCCATTTCATTTTCAGTTAGATCTGTGATAATCTCTCTGCATTTCAATTTAAAATAAATAAACATTATCCTTAAGAACATAGCAACGTGAGCACTAGAATCAAGCGAGGGGAGCTCTGTATCCATGCCTCAGCTTCCTAAGGTGCCTCTGCGTTTCTGTCTAGACTCATCTCTCCTCTCCTCACACGGGTTGCTCCCACTGGAAGCTATTGATGAGCTGTCCCTGGAAGGAAAGAAAGGCTTCTTGCGTGTAGCAAGGCAGGACGTTACTGGGTAATGGAAAAACACCCATCCATGTTGCCTCCTGGCTGGGCACTGTCTTTGACACACACATCTGGCCACACCTCTCCCCCAGTTTAACATCCTTCAGGGGCTTCTCCTGGCATAAAGGACCCTCCACTCTCACCAACATCTGGGGTCCCTCTCCTAGTACTGGTGACGTGCCGGTCACCTTGCTCAAAAGCAGCAGTCACACAGCTGCTTCCTGCCCTGCACCCGGCCCCTCCCCACTTACGTAGTCACTCCGTACTTGTCTGTCAGGCCTCAGTTCGGAGGGATGCTCCACTTGGGAAGCCTTCCCTGCCCCTACACACCAGACCCACCTTTCACAAACCCTCCTTACACTTGTGGTGAGTTAGCTGCACGATCTGCTTTTCAATGACTGTCTCCCCAACTAAAGCAAGCCCCTGGAGGACCCGGGCCATGCCTGCTGTTGTCCATCTCTGTACGCCCAGTGCTTACAACAGACTTCCCTGTTAGCAGGTTTAAATGCCGCAGACAGTTGTGGAATGAAGGCATGAATGAGCCTCAGGCTCCTTGTCTGTAAAGTAGACATAATAATAAAAGCCCTGTGAGATTACATGAGATAACGGCAGTGACACTGCCTGACCCATAACGAGATTTTGTTTTGTTTTATTTTGTTTTGTTTTTTGTTGGCTGTTTCCTAAATAGAGGCGCTCAGAAATTAAATCATCTCTCCTAGGATTGTAAGCTTTCACCCACTGGGGCATTTAGTGTAAGATAGGTAGAAAAAAATTTTTTTAAGATTTATTTTTATTGTTTTTGACAGAGAGAGACAGAGAGAAGGGGAGGGCCCAGAGCAGTCTCCATAGTTGTACGTCATCAGTTTTCTACATGGTTTCATTCCATAGGTGGACAGGGGCTGCACAGGGCAGGAACCAGCTGGGGGACAGCCCACATGGGAAGCTTGCCCAGGCAAGAACTAAGCTGGGAGCCTATCCCAATCAGCATATGGGGCCACACGGGTCAGGGCCAGGATTCAATCCTTGGACCCCGGAGCTACAAGATGAGTGCTCAACCTGCTGAGCCATCCCAGCTTCCCCAATGGGTGACATTTTTGCAGGGACATTGCAGAAGGAGTGGTCCGCGAGTCTAGATGAGTGGTTTTCAATCTAGGCTGCACATTAGAATCAACTGGGGAGGTTAAAAAAAAGTGATGACCCCAGAGATTCTGATTTCATTGGTCTGGGAAGGGATCCAGGCAGGAATATTTTTAAATCCAGGTGATTCTAAGGTGAACCATGACTGTGAACCCCTGATTTAAAATACATGATCTTCAAATATTCTTCTAACAATAAATGATCTTTAAATTTTCTTTTGTCATTCCAGGAGAGCAAAGACCACTTGCTTCTTGAGAGAGAGAAGGAAGGAGAGGAGGAAGAGAGAGAGGGAGGGGAGAGGAGGGGGGAGAAGGAGGATGAAGAAGCAGGGAAGAGGAGGCGCAGGCTGTGGAGTCTCCGATCCTCTTTACTGAACAACACTGGGCCTTTCCAGCCACGCCCTTTGAAATAAGTCACTATGCCTCATAGAACCCATTCCCCCAACTTAAAATGGAAATAATGACAACCTGGGAGAATTCAATGAAATCAGATAGTAAAAGGGGTCTACTAAGTGTTAGCAGAAGGTAAGTCCTCAGTATGGGTTTCCTATATATATTTCTCTATTAGGCAGAAGTGTAGCTGTAAGGCACTATCATTGTGATTACTGGCCAACCTGGGTGGAAAGCCATGGAACTGATTTTTTTTTCTTTTTAAAACCCAGAAACATTATCAGACAGCTGTGATATTCTCTTATGTACTGGTGTTGGTTGTGTCTTCTTAAACACACACACACACACCAGCACATATATAAACGTATATACACACGCAGGCATATACTTCTCTTTTTTCCCAAGTCCCCACTGAACTATAGCATGCCTGGGAAAATATGAGTCAGAATCTGTCATGTTGTGCTGCTTTTCCATGGAGTGGTGGGGTCACAAACACATTGCTAGAAATGACCCGCCCACTCCTTGCTCACAGGACCCTTGTGGAACTGAACACCTGACCCTGAACAAAGGGGACGTATTGCAAATGATTCACGGGGATGCACTGCAAGGAATGGGATTATAAACAGATTCTTACCACCAGCTCATGCAGTGACACCAGCTCCTGAGCGTGCCCTGTCTAACAGAAGTCACCAGCACGTGCAAGCAGGTCACGTCATGTGTCCTTATGCTGGCACACCCTCCAGGGCAAGAAACATGCCCAGTGCACAGCGGACAGGGAGCCCCCACACCAGGCCGGCTGCATCCTCACTGGCCGTGACCACAGGCAGGCTCCCTAACCTCCCTGAGAGCCCTCACTTCATCTGCAATGTGGGGCCATGACACTTGCTCGGAGTGGCCTGGGGCACACTGATACCATGTGCTGGCAAGGGCGTTTTGCCTCATGGAGAGCCGTGCGATGCAAGGCGGTGATGCTGGCACAGGGCTGTGCCAAGGATGGCACCTCTCAGGGTTTCCCAACAGGACTTTCAAAAACCCGGTCTGCTCACAAAGAGGTCCCTGCTCTATCGGTCCTACAGATTCCACAGCCCTAAAACCCAAACATCTAATGTTCCCGCCATTTAAACGGCCCCATTGGCTGGATACTAGATGGATACACCACATCAAGTGATAATAAAGAAGCCAAATATGGAGAATGAGTGTTTAATCCACTGGAACAACACTTTAGGCCCAGGGACAGGCGAATGGGATACAATGGCAATGACAAGAGGGAGAGAGATGTGCGTTTCGCATCAAGTGGCCTTTTAAATGTTCTTTGAAACCATGGGACTCAGTTGTAGGGAGCAGGAGGGTTATCAGCCTTTTAGAAATGCATCTCACCAATGCCCTCTGCAGATTCTGACAAGCCTTGGGCAAGGGGGTGAGATGCGGAGGAAGAGGAGCTCTGTATATGTACATATGCATTTCAGAAAATTTTCCTGGGTCGTGGTTATATTGTCTTTCTCCGCCCGTCCCACCATGGTTGAGAAGTGCTGCTCAATCATATCCCACAGTCACTGCACCAAGCCTGGGGCTGGTGCAACCTCTAGTCGGTCGATTGGGAACCCGTCATCCTCCTGTCTGCAGAACTGGCTTTCCCGCATCGTTTGTACTTTTTAGTTATAATGATGACTGGTTCCTTCTAGATGTGCAATACTTTAAAATCTGCAAAACCCCTTCCTATTCAGGTATCGTGCTTGAGCCTCCCAATCTAACCTCCATTTGACAAAAAGGAGCCTGAGGTTCAGAGGAATGAAGTGACTTCCTTATGGTCGCACAGCTAAGAAGGGACTTGAGTCAAATGCAGGTCTCCCAGATCTTTACCCACAGCTCTCTCCCGTTCTGTCATACAAAAACAAAGGACTACTAGTTTTACTGTTCAGCTCCTTTGCCTCTTTTAAGTAATATTAGTTATTATGCGGCAGACACCAGCTAAGCACTTTGTCACAGTATAAAGGGCCCTTCAAGGTGGGTATTACTGTCCCATTTTATAGCTAAGAACACTGAGGCTCAGAGGTGAAGCGACTGACCCAAAGATGCAGTCAGCCTAGACATCCTCTCCTAGGTTCCCGTTCTGAGCTCACTGCCTGACTCGGCCAAGAGCCTGCTTGGTGACCACAGCACTTGTCACATTGTGTTGAAAGCATTTGTTCAGACATGTCTTTTATCCACAAGGCTGTGGTCTCTCCAAATGTAGGACTATGTCTTAATCCCAAGGTCCCCTGCACCAGTCCCAGGGCTGGCACACGTGCAGAACATCTTATTTGGGCCTATCAAAAATGGCCCCCAAACAGCCATGCATAGATCTAAATTCTGTCCAGAGAACGTTCTCCTCTCTCAAGTGACTTTAGCCATTTCTCACATCCAGAACCAAAGGTGCAACTGGGTTTCTAATGAAAGAACACCAAACTTGTCCCCAAAGATCACAATGCCAGGGTGAGACCAGAGCTGTCTGGGCATAATTAGCAGCTTCTTCCTCCAGTTTCTGCCTAAGGATGATAAAACCCTAATTACAAATTTCCTCAGAAAATTGCTATACAACAGCACAGAGCTGATTTTCAAGGCATTAACACCTCCTTGTTTGCTTGCTTATTAGATTCTGGGGCTGGGGTGGGGGGGTGGAAGAGTATTTAAAAGCTGGTTTTCAGACCAGAGAATCTGAAGAAATTCTCTTGATTGGTCTGCGACAGGAGGTGGGGGTGGGGAAGCAGAACCAGATCTGATAAAGGAGATTAAATGGCCTTATACATCTGACAGCAAAGCACAGTCCCCACAGGAATCCCAAATCCTGCTGGTGCTACTAAAGTGCCCAATATTAGTCCGGTAATACAGTGTACAATATGAGGCGTCCAGACGCAGGGCCGGAGCCATGACCTACATCTTCCACAAACCAATTTTCTGCTGGGTTGGATGTGTAAAAAAGAATCCAAATACAGATTCTTTTTCCCCTTTTGAAAGAAGAATTGCTTCTCTGGCTTTTTTACTTTGACCTGTCCGCTCCTCCCACCCCCTGCGTTTTCGAAGTGGGTATTACTTCTAATCCAGTCACAGGAGAAACCACTGCTTCACTCAACTGTTGGCTATTTCAGAACAATTGCGCTGCGTGTTGGCTTCCCAGTGACAGTGTGTATGGGGAAAAAAGCGTAGAATTTGCAATCAAACTGTTTTCAATTCCCCACTCTTCCGCTTATAAGGCGTGTGCCCTTGAGCCGGGTACCTCTTGTGTCTCTGAGCCTCTGGTCCACACCTACCTCACCACAGTGCCCTGAGTGCCAATTATACAGCATATTAAATGCCTGGCACACGGGCTGACACTATAGGAGGTGTTTCATAGTCAGGAGCAATTAGTAGTAGTAGCAGTAGTAGTAGTAGTAGCAGCTTCAATTGGTAAAGCTTGACAGCAACCTCATTAGAGGACTAGCACTCTATTTTGGCAAGGAGTTTAAGAGGATGAAAATCCTAGAGCTTATTAATAAGATAAAGAGCAACAATGTTTTATCCATTACCAGCTGTTGAGCATCTGCCAAATGTGATGTTATGAGCATTGTTATAAGCACTGAGAAAACAGACAATAGTCACTCCTTCCCAAACCTTGTGGACCAATGAGGAAACAGAGAAATGTCATAGCACACACTGCGTGTCACAGGGTCCCCAGCAATTTAACACTGACCGTCTCACTTGATGCTTACAGGTATTTTAGAAAGTGGGCAAGACATGAATTGTCAATCCCCATTTAGTTGATAAAACAACAAACAAACTGAGGCTCAAAGAGATGAAGTGGCTTGGCTAAATTTGCACGTGAGGTAGAGCCAGGACTTGGCTGGCCTCCTAAGAGCTCATCTCTAGCTCTTCTGGAGAAACCCAATATTTATTGATTGCTCTGTGCCTAAACCACTCTACAGGGCCCGAGTTTGGCCTGCAATTGGAACACCAGCTCTGGCTATTCATTTCAGTATTCGTGGCATTTCCACTAAGCACGATTATTCTGTCCCAAAAAAATGTAGACTCCCTGTGACCCTGCCCAGTGGCACATGCAAAATGCTATATTAAGGTTGCCTGGCTGATGACAATAAGAGTAATAACAACAGGTATATATTTTCTTTGTCACTTACTTTTCAGTTAAAAAAGTACTCTCACATAGGCTGCCGCTAGTGTTTTTTGTTTGTTTGTTTGTTTTTGTTTACAGGTTTTGGGGTTCTTTATCATTAAATGTAGATGTCATTATCCCATTTCTCCAATGATAAAAAGGAGGCTCAGAGAGGTTCACATTCTCGAAGCCACAAATGAAGTAAGGAGCAGAGGCTGGGCTCAAGGTGGGTACGTAGGATCCAAATCTTGGGCTTGTCTTACTAACTTGTCTGCCTCGTCAAAGGTGTGACATGGACTCCTAGCACCTCCAGAGTGAGCCACGGTCCCCTCATCAGACTTAGTGGAATGCAAGGGGACTATGAAGAAAACCAATGAAAATATCATCCAGCTCGTCAAAAACAGTTGACATTTATTGAGCGCTTGCTCAGTGTAAGGCAATTTGCCAAGTGCTTTCCAGGGATTATGCTGTATAATTCTTATGAAGTAAGTGTCATGATCATCCTCATTTTATAGCTGAGGAAACCGAGGCATAGAGAGGTGAAGTAACTTGTTCTAGGGACATGTTGGTAGATTTTAGATTTGAACCCAGGCAATCTGGCCCTATAGACCCTAATGATACTATCCTTTGTTTAGTCCTTGGCACAATATTCTATCAATGGCTTCTGGAGAAACCCAATATTTATTGATTGTCACTAAGTGCCAGGCACAGCCCTTGGAGTTAGTCATACTGACTCATGTACTCATCACATATACTCTATAAGGTAGGCAGTGCTATTCCATTTTATAGAGGAAGAAACAGTGGCGAAGAGATGTTAACTCTTTGCCCACTACTGCAGAGGCTGCTAAGAGCAGAAAGGCTTTCAAATGCAGAGATATATAAAGAAAGGTTTACTCTTCCTTTAACAACTTTGGATTCTCTTAAAAATAAGTTCTCGGGGATACCGGGATGGCTTAGTGGGTTGAGTGCTCATCTTGCAGCCCCGGGGTTTGAGGATTGAATCCCAGCCCCAGCCCGTGTGGACCCATCTGGTGAACTGGGGTGTGCCCCCAATTTGGTTCTCACCAGGGTGAGCTCCATGCAGGAGGTCCCTGACCTGGTTGCTGCCCCATGCAGCCCCGAGCCCACCTGTGGAATGAAACTATATAAAAAACCAATGACGTGCAATGATGGAGACTGCTCTGGGCCCTCCCCCTTCTCTGTCTCTCAATCTCTCTGTCAAAAACAATAAAAATAAATCTTTAAAAAAATAAATAGGTTCTCTGACATGTACATAGGAAAAAAGTCCAAAGAAGAAAACCGGAGGCAACAGAGACAAATGGCCATCTCTAGCATTTTAATTGCAAGTCTATCCAAAATTAGAAAGGGAAACAGTTGCAAAAAGCTGTAAGAGGCTGGAAATGCTCTATGGAAAGAACAAAACTCCAGGTGAGCCCTGAAGACTGGAGGAAATTTGGCTGGGCAAGATTCCAGGCAGGGGAATAGCACATTCAGAATTAAAGTGGGATCTAGAAACCGATTCAGGTAGCAAAAGGGAACCATGCTAAAGTGGCCTGTGGTTGAGGGAGGCTTGCTTAGCAGGGTTAAAGCTGGTATCCAGCACTGTCTCCAAGCCCCATACCCCCACACTGAAATCTCCTTGTTCTCCTCTAGCATGTAGCACATTACGTGCTAAAGAAACAATGAAAATGTCAGAGAAAAATACACCAAGAAAGAAAAGCATATGCATCCCATGTGGAACCTTCTAGAAGACAGGGGGAAACAGGACATAGAGGGAGGGAGGAGCTCTGATTTGCCCAAGTACAAGCCAGTCTCTGCTCACGCTCTGCCCATTTGTCCCCACCTGCCCCCTCCGCCCCCCCTTTCCTCGTGGTATCCTGCATGCAGCAGCCAATGTATGAATGCCTGGGTGGCTTGGCTGATCACTCTCTGAGATGTGTATTTCTATGTGACAATCTTGCTTTCTTTTTTCCCTGCTAGTGACAACTCTGTCAACAGCAGGCTCCTCTGCAATCCTGTGAATTTGAAGATCACATACCGGTCGGAGATACTGCTGCTTAGAAACCAGACCAAGAAAGGGGACTTGACCCATGACTGGGGAGTCGGTGGTACCTCATAGCTCGGTGGAAAGACCATCTGGGGTACGGGAGGAGGCAGTAGTCTGGTGCATATGGTCAGTTCAAGGCAAGGATGCGTTACCTGGAGACGGTCCAGTCATTCAAAAACTAGATCTATTTGGATAAGATCCAACAGTGGCCTTGAATTCATTCGAAATGTGAGTGTTGATAAGCCACTGGGGAGTAGGGTACTAAGCAATAAACGTGAAATACGTTTTGTCAAGTACACATTTCTATATCCATGTAAAGTATTGTAATCATTACCTTTTTGTGAAAGGAAGGGAACTGTATGTTATGTCTGTTTTTGGAAACTATGTACCCAGAAGGAAATACACTTAGAAGCATAGAATTTCAGAGCTACAAAGAAATGTGTTCATTCCACCAGCAAGCAGATAGAGATTGCATCTGGGAATTAGGCCCTGCAGGGCTCTGCAGAGCTAAAGAGGAGCCAGGCCCAGGCCCTCAAGGTCCCCACAGAGAGTGACAAGCCCAGTGACAGCGGGGGGCACTGGGGGTGGTGGGAGCACTGGCTTTGGGGGTGGGGCATTTCAATCAGCTCAGACACCAAGGAAGGCTTTTCGCCTGAAGAGAAGTTAGGGCTGAATCGCAAAGCCAGGCAAAGGTGCAGAGATGTGGGCGCCAAGGGGTGATGGGAGCAGACAAAGGACGTACAAAGGCCTGGCCTCTAAAACCTTCATTTTACAGATGTGAAAACAGAGGCCCCGAGAGGCCAGTTACTCCCATCCCTCAGGTAGTAAGGGGTACAACGAGGATTCATGCCAAAGTTCGCTTTTAACCACTCTACTATATTACTGTTATACTAAACACGGGGCACAGTACCTTCAAAAGGATCAGCAACTTATGCAAAACCACAGACACAGGTGGAGGCAGATCTGAGATGAGAACTGGGCCAGTCCCCGTTCCCATCCGGTGCTCCTCCCATGGTACCAAGCCCCCTCTACCAACCTCCTCATCGGAGTCCTGTGTCTCCACCACAGCCTCGCCTCAGGATCCTTCCCCGGGCTCCCTCCCTCACCGCGGAATTCAGTCATCAAGACTGACGTCTTATTTCTTTTTCATTAAGTTGACAAATAGAATGAGGCCACTCTCCCTTCCTGCGTCCTTGCCTCCCCTGGAAACTCCCGAGGTCAGGAAGTCACTGGGCATTCTCACCTTCAAGCCATCCTTTTAAAGGCCAGCTAGTCTGGGAATAGAACACCTCATAGAGCATTCAACTTTTAAAGAAAGTGCAAAACAGTGAGGGACTTTCAAAATTGCTCTGAGCTTTGTGTGTCATTGTCAGAAGGCTGGAGGTCACCACCAGTCCCCACGTCTCCCGAGACTCATGGCTTAGCAGAGCAGGCAGAGTATTCATCTCCGGAGTCAGAGAAAATTACAGACCTGACCCCATCCTCCTTGTGCTCGGAAGGGTCCCACATCTACAACGAAGTCCAACTCCTTATTTAACGTCAGCCCCTCCAAAGGCTTGACCACTAACTAAGAACCAACACAAAGGACGAAGTGGCACATTCATAGAGGGATTGCTGGGAAGGTTCTGGTATATTACTCGTGGATTTCCAGTTTTGCAGGAAGACAACAGCTCCACATACATGCCGGGTTCTGAAAAGCACAGCTTAATAAAGAAGACGGACTTAAAAAAGCAGAAATAGGGCCAAATGCAGCAGCAAAGTAAGTATTTATTAAACCGAGGCTGTGTTAAACACAAAGCAGGTGCAACGTAATAATGCTAATATTGACTGGACATCCACAATACCATTGATATTCTCTATTTATTCTCTCATCACCTCATAACAACTCTGCAAGATAGGAATCATAGCATCATGGTTGTTAGTATGATGTGATGGGTAAGACTATGTGGGGAAGCTGGGATGGCTCAGCGGGTTAAGAGCTCGCTTTGCAGCCCTGAAGACTAGGGATTGAATCCCGGCCCATGCGGACCCACACGCTGAACTGGGGTGTGCCCCCAGTTCAGTTTTTGCCAGCGCCTCTGCGGGAGTCTCCCGGCCCAGTTCCTGCCCTGCGCAGCCCCATGCCCACCTGTGGAGTGAAACTATATGACAAACTACTGCTGTCAACTATGGAGACTGCTCTAGGCCCTCCCCCTTCTCTCTGTCTCTCTCTGTCTCTGTTTCTCTCTGTCAAAAAATCAATAAAATAAATCTTTAAAGACTGTGAGTTCCAGAGCCAGAATGACCGGTTTTGAATCCCATCTCTGCCTCTTGTTAACTGTGTGAGCTTGAACAAGTTACTTAACCTCTCTGTGCCTAAGCATTCTTGGTTCTGCAATGGAGATGGTTATAGTACCAATGTCGTGGGATTACTATGAAGACTAAATAAGTTAACAAGTGTAAAGTACTTAGAAGAGTGCCTGGCACATGGTCAGATTCATCAGTGTTATAACAGTTACCTTTATTGTCCTCTCCACTGTATATATAAGGAAACTGAGTCCAGAGAGAGAGTGAATTGCTCTAGCCAGTAAGTGGAGCTGGAAGCCAAATTTGGGGCTCTTTCAGCTATACCCCATTCACAAATTGCCTTAGAATATTCTAATTCATAACAGTATTACCCAAACATTTTATATCATGGGGAGGGCAGAGGATGATAATTTCAAAGATGACAAACTTGAGGCTCAGCAAATGGAAATGACTTGGGTCACAGCCACATGCATGGCAACTGGCAGACCCAAACTCTGAACTCAAATCTTAGAATAACTCTTTCCCTTTCACCACACAGGACGGTGGGCAGAGGAGAATCAAGGTGGGACTGAGGGAGCCAAGAGCGCAAGAAAGAAGCTGGTAGAGTGGCAACTGAGGTGTGAAAAGAGGAAAGGTGGAGGGAGGAGCCAACCATGGGCTAAGGCACTCCACCTGCCCTGCACAATGATTATAACATCGAGCAAGATTATTTGCAAACCTCGAGGTTTGAAACAGAGCTGACTTTGTGTCAACTTGATAACGCGTTCCATGTCTGAGAAAAAGCACGCTTAGCTCTGAGAGCAAAGTCCACATCTCACAGCTGAGTGGGCTGCTCCAGAACAAGCTAAGACTACCTACCCACTGCCCCCAAATGTGCTCAGGAGGGGCTGCCATGTGCGTCGCTCCACTGCCCCCACCTCCCCTTCCATGAACTACTGAGCTCATTCTATGCCCATCAGTGTGCCTGACACTGGAACTGAAAGGAAGAGAGACCGTGACCCTAAAGCACTCAAACCCAACGGGAGAGAACCATGCTAACAATGGAAAGCATGGAGCATAAGGTGTTGTGGGAGCGTAGAGGGAGAGACTAACTCTGCCCCCACAGGTGAGCGGAAGCAGGGCCCAAAGCAGGCGATGGCGGAGTGGAGTGTTGATGAACAGGAGGCTGCGGATGGATGGAAAGGGAGAAGTGAGCGGGTGGCATCGCAGAAGGAGGGAACAGCAAGAACAGAGATGGCACACATGCGACCTCCTCCAAGCACCTGTCCCGGATCATTCATACGTAAATAGCAAACTCGGTCCTTGTTCCCCACTTTAAGTCTCTTCACATTTGTTAAATATTTATGGAATTGTCTGTTTATTATCCATCCCTCACTAGGATGTAAGCTCTACTGAGCAGACTTATTGTTTTCTTTATAGCTCTATCCCAGAGCACTTAGTAGATGCTCAGTAAAAATCTGTTGAGTCAATGAGCAAGTGGCTGATGCGTGTGACTCAAAATACTGTGTGAGTGCTGATCTCCTTGGCTCTTTCGTGTGAAGCATAATGTGGGAAGCATTTTCTTAACCACCTCTCTCTTTTTCTGCCCATCTTCCTAACATAAAATACATATTTTGAAATGGAGAGAGATGAAGAAAGGAACTAATATTTATTGAGGATGGGCACTGCTGACATTCACATAATTTCAATCTTCATAACAAGTTGATGGGTAGGTATTGCTCTCCCCAGTTTATAGTAAAAACAAACAAACAAACAATTGTCGATGCACAGATGTGCTCAAAGCATGCCAGCTGGTAAACGAGGTAGCAGAGCTGGGGTCTGAACTCAGGTCTGCCTCACTCACTATGAAGCCCTGTCTGCAATGAGATGCCTGCAGACACGACACGCAGCGTGAGGCACCAGATGCATCCAAGTGACTGCTCTCATCCAGGTCTTCTCATTGTCTCACTAATTCTCATGATAATCCCTGATGCAATGCATTCACATCTCCTTTAACTGTATAAGGAAATAAGCTCAGAAACTGAGTGAACTGTATGAAGGTCACGTAGCTGGCAAAGTGCATGGAGAAGAACTGGATTCAAACCCGAGTTCCAGGAGGCCTGATGCCCAAACCTGGGATCCTCCCCGCGAAGCCACTCAGAGCCACGGGCCATTCAAATCTGCAATCTCAAAAACAAGCTCCACCTCAGCTCCTGGAACTGTTCCTCACCCCAGATTGTTCTCAGCTCAGTATGAAAACATATAACAGGCTATGAATGCCTGAGTGAAAGAAAAGATCTAAACTTAACTTATTCCAGAACAGCGAGCTATTGTCAGTGATTGACAACCAGTCTCGACTCCCACCAGTGACAGCCACACACAAAGTACGCCTTCAAAAAGAGCTCACTTCTCTTCAATTAGCAGGGCTGACATGAAACCACTTAGAAAATCACACTATTGGGCAACGGATGGGGTTTAAACATAATGAGAAAAATTAAGGCTAGGCCTGATGTTTACCATCAGAGCGAGAGGCGTCAGAAGTGCCAGGACGGGGGACCCCACATTCTCCCGGAACTTACGTTCGCCCGCCTCTCTGTCGCTGCTCCAAACCTGATCCAGTCGCTCTTTCATTCCTCTAGCAAATATTTATTGGTTCCCTACTGCCTAGGACTGGAGCTACAATGAAGAGCAAAATAGATAAGGTCTGTGCCTCCTAGCACTCTCAGACAAGCACACAGGATTGTGATACTTCGTGATAGGTGACATATTGGGGAAAACGCGGGGTGTTCGAGGCAGAGCTCAGAGAGACAGCCCTGCAAACATGAGATTTCACACTGAGTGGGAAGCAGTGCGGTGGGCAGAAAAGTCTGCCCAGCAGGCATGTGCTCAGCCTTCGGGAGAAGGACCAGGGTGGCCAGGCCTCGGGACAGGCACTGGGGAAGAGGTGGGTCTGCCTCCTGCTGGGCCCACCTGTCTCTTCCCCTCAAGTTTTCAAACCACAGCTTGGGAAAGCTGGAGGGGAGCTTTCAGCTCTCAGAGCCAGGCCGTTGATGAGGGATGGAGCCCTGAGAGAACGGTCTTCACATTGTAGGTGAGGAGACTGGTCAGGCCTGAGGCCAAAATAAGGCCAAGGTGATCCTGGAGGCAAGTTTAGATAAACTGCCCCAAACCTAACCACAAAATGCCATCTAATTAAAGCTAATTAGTACCTGTAGGACCGGGCAGCCGTGGGACCAGAGAGAGGCTGCCAGGACACCCATGCCACCCCTTGGCCCCTGGCAGCAGGGCCGGGAGACCAGCCCGCCCACCGCCGAGGAGCCCACCCTGCACTGACTAATGAGCCGAGGCCGGGAACGGAGGGCAGAGCCTGCAGACAAATGTGTGCTCCCTTCTCATACACTTTTCAAAAGGGCTCCCGAGATCCACGGCTGGATTCCCCCATATAGACAGCCCCAGGTGTCGAGGGGACAGAGGCGCATGGTAACAGCTCATTTAACAAGGGACAAATGGCCTCCTTTCAGGCCAACAGGTAAAGCGTTATGCACTCAAACAGGCACTGGGGCCCAAGAGTGTGGGTTAGAAAGATACGCAGAAGATGCAGCACCCCGCCTTTGAGAAAGCCCCTGACTGCATTTGGGGGAAACAAAAAAGAAAAAACAACCAAAACCAAAAGGCCAGGTTTCCATCAAACAGCCCAGAGGCAAAATGCGAAAATGTGGGCTGGAGTAAAATACTGAAATCAAGATGATTATTAACAGAAATAATAGCTTACTTGTGTGTGCAGTCCCTTGTCATTCTTAATTTGCTTTCACATGCCTCCTCTCTTTGAAGCCTCACAGCTTTATGCAGCAGGAAAGACGAGAGGCGGTATCCGCACTGTATAGAGACGGATTTGGGGGAGGCTGAGAACTTCACCCCAGCGTTACAACCAGCCAACGTCAATGCCACAGTTCATGCCAATCCTTCTCATTGCAAACCCACTGCACTTTCCATGCTGGAACAGCAAATCCAAACTTATGTTCCTTTTACTTTTTTGTTTTTAAGTCATAATATGCTAAGGCTGGAACAGTTCTGAGTAATCACTGACAACCTGAAATCGGAGACGTTAAAATCACACACTGATGGTCGCACATCAGATGCGGACCAGGTTCTTGGTCTTCATACTCCCTCGAGGCCAGTGTTCTTTCCATACTACTTCCCTCAGGCCCCAATAGCAAGGAAATCAACAATACAAACATTTCTATATTGTCCCTGAAAAAAACAGTAGATGCCTGTGATGAACGTATTTCTTTTTTAACACAGCCTTTCCTTCTAATTAAAGCAATACTGTGGTGCAGAAATGGGCACAGAAGGAGAGAATCGGTGGAGTTCCCTGCACACAGTAGGGGCTCGATAAATGTTTGCTGGATTGAATGCAGTGAAATAAGTGTGGACCCACAGGGCCAAGAGAGAAAGCAAAGGGATTCTGCACATACATAGCTGAAAACACATCGACTCCACATGAGACTGTGCTGGGAGTTTGGCACACAGAAGACGTTTGCCACGTTCCAGGCTGGCTTTCCACATCAGCTTGAAGCTCCTACTGTCTTAACATTGCACGCTCACTGAGAAAACACAGCAGGACGCGGGCTGCCAGGCACTCCCTGGGAACATGTCTGACCTTCACTGAAGTTTTGACACTGTTTTCAGTGTCACCTCAGTGTCATTTTTTTTTTTCTTTAAGAAAAAAATTCTGGAGTAAAGAAAGCAATATGTAAAGGAGGTGGCTCTGTCAGTAAAATGCTGGTGACAGTGCAATTACCACAACCTGATGTCAGGAGGCACTGTCACTGTCACTGAATTGCTCTGCAAGGGATTTTGCCTGATGGCGACTTGTCAGTTTGTCTCCTTTCACTCCCTCTCTCAATCAACTGGCAGTGTCAAAGTGTATGCGGGTGGGTTCTACAGGAGGTAGAGAATGTCACCGATTACCACTTTGCCCTTTGGTCTAGACAGTGTTCTAGTGATCACTACCGTTTGTTGAACATCTGCTATGACCACACTCACCTTCTAATCGAAAAAATAGCAAACTTTTATTGAGTGTTTACTGTGTGTTCTATGCGAAGCACTGCAATGTGCATAATTTTATTCAGTTTTCATACAACAACCCTACGATGTTGAACTTCCCCAAATCTATATAAGGACGTAGTGGCACGGACAGATTCCATCGTTGAAGACTATGTCCTTCGCCAGTACTCTTATCGTTCATTCTTTTATTCATTTGCCGAACTACTATGTAAGAGGCTTTGTGCTAGTTTCTGAGATACAGAGTTAAAACATAAAGATCACGCTCTTAGGATTGCAGTAACATGAGCAGTCAGATAAACCCAAAGTCACAATGTTATTTGCTTAGCGACAGACGGGATGGCTGGGTGCCTTGGGCATACCCAGGTGGGCCACCTAACCCAGTCTAGGAAGGGACAAAGAAGATTCCCAGAGGAAATGGTGCCTCAGCCTTGAAGGGTCAGTCAAAGTCTCTGAAATAAAGGAGGGTATGAAGGGCAATTCACTTACAATGGCAGGGGGCAGTGAGGGGCAGTGGGCAGAGGCATGAGAGAGTGCAGGCACATTAAGTGTCTTCCCAGTAGTTCAGAGTGCACCCACAGGACTGAGCCAGCTGTTGACTGGTAAGAAGATTGGAGAGGAATGCAGCTAAAAAACAACCAGCACACAAACTGAGGAGGGGCTTTTGTGCCGTGCTAAGGAGTTTGAGATTTATCCTGAAGGCATGGTGACCCCTGAGGGTTTGTAAGCAAGTGTGTGATGATCAAGGGGAGTGCTTACTGCTGACTTCCACTCCCCTCCCCAGAAAGGAAAAGCAGGACAGCAACTCTTCCATCCCTTCTCAAAGGAAAAGACATGATTTAATAACGTTTGGGTGACATCAGAAGAAGAGAGCAAACCTATGTGGCTACAGCAGTTATGCTACAGGCTCTCAGTGCCATTCCAATTCTACTTTTGTGCTTCTCGATTTCTGTGGGAGACCAGGGAATGTGTACAGTGTGTTCTAGGTAGACACTCGTGCATGATGGCGCTTGGAAGGAGAAACGTGAAAGGTGGTTTCTGCCATGTGCACTGAGAGGAACTCTGCTGGAACAGCTCAGACAGTTCTCCTAGCCACCCTAGCGATGGTGCCGTCACCACGCTAACAATTCCGTGGTGTTTGGGCAACTGTCCTGACATCCAAGCTTGGCTCCCAGGCCCCTCCTGGAATGCTCTAGGCCAGTGGTCCCCAAAGTTTTTGGCACCAGGGACTGGTTTCATGGAAGACAATTTTTCCACAGTTGGGGGAAGGGGTGGCTGCTCATGCAGAGTTCACAATAGGGTCCTTGTTCCTATGAGAATATGATGTAGCTACTGATCTGACAGGAGGCGGAGCTTAGGCAGTAACGTGAGTGATGGGGAACAGCTGTAAATACAGATGAAGTTTTACTCATGTGCCCGCTGCTCCCCTCCTGCTGTGTGGCCCAGCTCCTAACAGGCCACAAACCGGTACTGGTCCAGGGCCCAGGGCTTGTGGACTCCTGCTTAGACTAGCTGACACCCATTCATAAATCTCTTCCCACTTAAGTCATGTCACCTGTCATGAAAAACCTTGTGCTATAATAGAACCTCTCCTTTCCTTCTCTCATTCAGAGCTGTCTGACCTCAGAAGATCCTCATTCACTACTAGCCCAAGAAAAAGCATGTGAGGCCACTTCTGCCCCTACAGGGAAAAGGGAGATCTGTAGATACCCAGCTCAAATCAACTTAGAAAGTTCAGGACACTCGATGTACCTACCAAACCTAAATGCTCCAATCAAGCTTTAACAGAAATAAGACCCACATTTTCATCTTTGTCTAACTCCAGTGTTTGTCTCCCATTCTTTGTGTTTAACTTGGAGGGAAAAACGTTATGATTGAGTATCAGCCCTCAAAATCCTCCCCCACCTAAAAAAAAAACAAAAAACCAAAAGAATCACACGTGTGCTTTGGAAGCAGGCAGCATTCGCCATTTGGCTGGAGCAACCCAACTCCACAGACAGAATAAGGAAAAGATTCCTTCTGTGTTCATGAGAAAGGCAACAGGAACCCATGGGGTCCAGAAATTTCAGCTAGGAGATATAATCTGTTGATGGCCAGGAAATCGTTTTTGCAAAAGAGATCCTAATCTAGCATGCTCAGCTCAATTGCATTATTTGCAGGGGGCTGATTTCCCCTTGATTCTCACAGAGTTGCCCAACACTTGCTCCCAATGCCTGTGGTTCCCACCCCTGAACCTCATGGAGCTGAAAACAAGATATAAATATGAAATAGGAATGACTAAACCTTAGTGGGACCATAAAGAACTAGACAGGACAGGACAGAGCTAACTTAAGGGAAACACAACCAGGAAGCCCAAAGTCTAGTTCCTGAGCTTCATGTCACCAACAAGCTCAATTCTCTCCCTCCACCCCCCACATTTTCCCATCACTGAAACAAGCGAAGAAAGCTTGTAAATAAAGCTGTCTTTGCTGAGTAACTATTTTGCATCTCACACCACAGTGGAAGGTGGGGAGCAAAAGTAGGTGACCGCACTCAAGGGCTGGCAGCCATAGGAGAAATCTGAGGGGAGGGTGGGAATGATGAAGGAGGCATGGCAGGCAGGCACAGCAAGTGTGTCCACCCAAGCCACTCTCCCGACTTTCTAATATAGCACCCCCATTCTGGCACATGGCCAATCAGCATAAAGACAATACTCCCTAGTCTCCCTTCTGTTAGAAGTGGCCAGTTGACTTGTCCTGACCAATGAGGATACAAAAAGAAATTATGGGTCCAACTTCTGGCCATGTCTTTATAAGCTGGGAGGTCCTCCTCTGACTTCTTGTGTCTCTTCCAAGCATCTGGACTGAATGAGGATGTAGTGACGTACCATCAGGGACCATATAGATGACAGCAATGTCCTAGGAATGGAAGAGGAGAAGCTAGAAGGAGCCTGGAATAACTTCATAGCTTAGAGCTACCCTCCCTACTCAACACTGAGACATATATATGTACTGTTTTAGAGACACTTTTAAGCCACTTTATTTGAGGTGTTGGCCACATGCAGTTGAACCTATATCCTAATTAATTGAGCTGGCATGCCACTACTTCACTTATCCAGCAACCTTACTTTTCCAGATAACAACTGTATGCAAAGAAAGAAATAAAAAACACCCCTGCATAGCCAAATTAAATTTGCACTGGAAGATGCTGCCCTTAATTCATAGGAATGGCCCACAGGCCCAGATTTGAGCAGTACTTACTGACATTTAGCATATCTGCATTTCCAATGAGCATGATTCCTGATGTACTACTCCCCAGTCAATGCCCAGATGGACAGAATGGGAAGAGGACTGCTTTTAGAGGCAGATAAACAGACAATACCAAGCCATGATCACACAATCTGATAGTGAAGGAAGAGACTCAAAAGTATAAAAAACATGAGAATTTTAAATCCATGCATGCAAAGTTCTGGGCTACTAATATAATAGGGGCAAACAGTCCTATATCTCTAAATAAACCTTAAGAATATCAAGTTAAGGGGAAGCTGGGATGGCTCAGCGGGTTAAGCGCTCGCTTTGCAGCCCCAGGCTGCAAATCCCGGGCCCGGCCCAGCCAGACCCATATGCTGAACTGGGGTGTGCTCCCAGCTCAGTTCTTGCTGGGGCCTATGTGGGAGGCTCCTGGCCCAGTTCCTGCCCTGCGCAGCCCTGTGCCCACCTGTGGAGTGAAACTATGTGGAAAACTAATGTCAACTATGGAGACTGCTCTGGGCCCTCCCATCTCTCTCTGTCAAAAACAAACACACACACAAAAAACAATAAGAATAAGAATAAATCTTTAAAAAAGAAAAAGAATATCAAATATATAGCATGACATAATAATTGATGTTCATAATATTTCTGAGTGATACTCTATTTTAAAAAAGCAGAAAGTACATAATTCACTTATAAATATTTCCAGAACATTAGTCATCTTGAAACACATATTTGAAACATCCCCGTCTATGTGATGCCACATGAAGTTATTTTATACAATTCAACATTAAATGAAATATGTTTGGATATCACCCGTAAAGTCAGTGTTACAACCATTTATTCTGAGTCTCCACTTTTTCAGGCCTCACCCTAGACAGGATGTACTAGAGATAAATCAGATATGTCATTGCTGTCTAGTGCCTAACTCATGATCTAGTTTGAACACAGACAAATAAAAAGATCATTATAACACTAGATCAAACCTTTAGAAAAGAAAAATCATAGGCAAGGTAAATAAAAGAAAAAAGATTGCTATCTATAATATAAAAGGAAACTTTACAAATTAGTTTTAAAAGACAAACCATCAAAAATAAAAAATGGGCAAAGACAATGAATTAGCTACCCACCAAGAAGCAAACTCAGATGCCCACTAAGTAAAATGATGCTCCTTGTTTGTACATAACAAGAAAACACAACATAAATAGCAATGAGTTATCACTCACTACCTGTCAGGTTAGCAAAAGTGAAAGAGAATAATATGGGCCGCTGTCAAAGATAAAGGGAAAAGAGGTTTCTCTGTATCTTTCCCAGCACTATATATTATCATTTACTTTTACTTTTACTAATGGAAATGTGATTACATTCTCAATGGAGAAATATATGTACCATCTACAAAACTTTTAAAAAGCACATCTCCTTTGACTCAGAAATATTAGTTTGGGGAATCTACTTATAAAAGTTAAAGCATTAAGAAATAATGATAATCGGGAAGCCGGGATGGCTCAGTGGGTTAAGTGCTCACTTTGCAGCGCCAGGGACCAAGGATCGAATCCTGGCCCCGGCCCGTGCAGACCCATGTGCTGAACCGGGGAGTGCCCCCAGTTCAGGTCTCTCTCTGTCTCTGTATCTCTCTCTCTCTCTCTCTCTCTCTCTCTGTCAAAAACAATAAAAATAAATAAAATAAAATTGCATACTGCATTCACAAGGCTTTGGGAAAGCTGGGATGGCTCAGCAGGTTAAGCGCTCGCTTTGAAGCCCCGGGGACCGAGGATCGAATCCCGGTCCTGGCCCATGCGGACCCACATGCTGAGCTGGGGTGTGCCCCCAGTTCAGTTCTTGCCGGGGCCTATGTGGGAGGCTCCTGGCCCAGTTCCTGCCCTGCACAGCCCTGTGCCCACCTGTGGAGTGAAACTATATGGAAAACTAATGTCAACTATGGAGAATACTCTGGGCCCTCTCCCTTCTCTCTGTCTCTCTCTATTTCTCTCTGTCAAAAATCAATAAAATAAATCTTAAAAAAAAAAAAAAGAAAGAATGATAAATGTGCAAGGATGCTTATGTCAGCACTGTTTATAAAAATCAGTGGAACATAAGTAAATGCTCATCAGTAGAGAAACGGTTGGAAAATCTGTGACATATTCATACCACTGAAACTTATACAGCCATTGAAAAAAGTGACTTATGTCTATACCAACTGAACTTGGAGAAAGATTTGGAAGACATCTTGGTTGTTAAATTAATTTGTGGGGAAAGGGAGAGTAAATAAACAAAAATATTAAAACTAGATGCCCAGAACACAAAGCAAACAGCTTGCATAGTAAGGCAGAGATGTAAAATTATATCTACAGATGCTAGTATATATGAGGGCTGTCCAAAAAGTATGCAGTCATGTAATATGAAAAATAGAGGCATTTATGGCAGGATTCTTACCAAAACTCTTGTATGACTAAAGAGATAAATAAAAGGATAGTCACCAAATAACAACATACAGAACTGGAATTTCAAGTGATTTTTACTAACTCCTATTTACTACTAAATATACTAAAGTATATTTTTATTTTATTTTTATTTTATATTAAAGTATATTTTTCTATACTTCTGCATTTTTTACAATTAACTTGTAATATTTATATGATTTAATAAATTAATAATAAAGTGATTAAGAAAAAAACACAGTCAGTGCTGGTCAATGTTGAGTGGAGTTAACTAAGAAAACTTCATTCAGGACTTGATATGTGACCTCAACTTTAAGAGACTATTGGATTAGGAGATGGGAAAGGGAGGGTGTTCCAGGCAGGGAGAAAGGCCTAATTCAAAGGATGAAGGCAGAGATAAACAGGAGACTAACATTCAGGCAGTCTGCCTCATCTGGAACAGAAGAGAAACAAAGAAACAAATGGCTGGAGTTCCATGAGGACAGTATAGCCACATGAGTAGAAATGGCCACCATACTGCATGCGCAGAAATGCGATCTTTAGTGTTAACGTTAACAAATGAAAACAGCTTGGTTTCTTCAAGTTCTACAAATAGACAAATATTTTGAGTTCTTAGGACTCGGTCCATGGTGACACCATGTGTTTCATTCAGATGTAAACTTCAGTTTGGTAGCATTTTCATTTTAAACCCTCCTTCCTGTCAGTTTCCAACTTGGCTGTAAATATTTTCTTGGAGAAAAAAATGTCACTAAAGATCTAAGCTCAAGCTTAAAAAAGAAAAAAAAAAAAAGGTCATTTTGAAACAAGAAGTTGTACTCTGCATGTTAATTAAATAAGAAGTCTCAAGACCTCCAGCTCAGAGCTCATTTCAGGGGGAAAAATATATTTTTATTTATTAAAAGCCTATGAATACAAATGAATTATTTATTTGGTAGTCATTCTTGGTTAATTCTGCCCCCTTTGAAATAGGAACCTTGTGTGCTTTGCCAGATAAATTCAAAGGTTGTTTCATGTCACTGGGTCTGCTGTCCTTCACAGTAGACTCTTTTATAAGTCAAAATTGAATTACTAATAATGATATAGAATTCTTACACTTTTATCAACAAAGGAAGAACCTAAATGTCACCAAGTTATGATCACTTCCTTACCTAAACCAACCATTGTCACACAGCTGCCCAAGGTAGTTGATTCCAACCTGAGAAATACTCCTTCCTCCTTTTCACAGGTGCTTCTCTTGCTAAGAAGGGGGTTAAAATCCCAAGGGTATCAATGTTCTTATTCTGATCACTGGATTAGGAACCATGGCACATATTATAATATTATTATTCTAATCCCAAGAAATTGAAAGAGACACACACAACCATTGGGTGACCCTTTGTATGTCTGATTATGGAACAGGAGAAAAAATTAAGGTCCCTGAAATGCAAAGCCTTTGTATTTTTCAACAACAATCCTTCTGAGCATTGGGTGAACAATAAAATCAAACCAAAGAAAGAATTCACTATTTCGTGCTTTGCTGAACTTTAAGAGCATCAAAAAGGACCAATGAAAAATAGTCTGAAGGATTAAAACAAGAGCAGATGTTGAGACCAGACACATGGGTTGCCAACCTCAGTCCTGCATTTGCTGCCCACCTGACTCTGAATACTGATTTGACTTCATTGAGCCTCAGTTTCCTTCTATGAAAACATGAAGTTGTTTTGAGAATTAATGGTGTAACATATGAAAAGTGACCATAAGCACAAGATAAGTACTTCATAAAGATAATTGCTGTGAAGGCATCAACAGTAACAACGATGATGACAATGTGGTGGTGGTGGTGATGATGACGACGATGACGATAATTTATTGCTAAGTAACTCGAGAATCTTAAACTAGTCTCAGAATCTTACACACTTGAGTATGAAATAACACAGACTATTGTGTTCCAATCCCATCCCTACTGCTTATCTGTAATTCATATTCTTTATCCAGAGAGTATGATAGATGAAGCAAGTTCATACATCTAAAGTATTTAGAGCCATAGTACTTTTCCTTGCTTAAATAAAGCAGTTGGACAAAAGGATCTATAGGTTCAAGTTCTCTTATGTCATCTGGTCAGGATTTCCAATCCAGAAGAAACACAGTATGGTCAAAAGTGTACAGTGTCTAGAGTCAGAAAGAGTTCACTTCAGACCCAAGCTCTGAAATGCACTACCTAGCTGAACTCGGACAAGTTGATGTCTCCAGTCCATGGTCTCCTCCTCTACACATTACAAACTCAGCAAACATTTGACTGCTACTTATTACTGTTCTAGCTGAGGATCATAATGCTCATCCTGGGATTGTTGGCAAGATTAAATGAGAACATACAGGTTGCCTGCCCAATGCAGTGCCTGACATACATGATGCACTCAATAACAGGAGCTGCTTCCTGCCCAGGAGGCAGATGCTCTCACAGCCAAGCTCCAGAGGCCTCAAGCACACACAGCCTCATGGAGAAAATATCCCAAAGATTCAAACTTCTCATTAGGTTTTGCAGCACGTCTACAGAACCACATACTATGTCCACAGTTGCACACCAGTCTCAAGAAAGTAACTCTGTCCACGGTTCTGATTAAAAACCCACAACAAAACAAATCCGATATGCAGATGAGCAGAAGAGGGAAGCAGCCCTACCAGCCAGAATCTCTTCGACCCATTAAGTCCCTGCACTAAAGTGAAAGCAGAAGGTTCCTGACTCCTTCTGGGATTAACTCTCACATCCAAGAATAGGGAAAGATCCTTGGGCTTCAAGTCCTTCCATTTCCTGCTGGCTGTAGTTAGGGGCTTGGCCACATCACATTAACTTCTCACACGTATCTCCATTTCTCATCCATAAAAGGATAATGAAAACTAGTTGGAAGGACACCGTGAAGATATGGGATAAACACTTAAGCTCTCAGCAAATCCCAGCCATGTAAAGTTGCGTTAGATGCCTTTCCCTTAAGAACCCATGGATCCACTTACTAGACTAGAGCAGAAAAAGCAGAGGCAACAATAAAGGCGATCTGGGTTTGAATCTAGACACCACTCCTCCCCTTTCGGCCTTGGCTAATCTACAGAACCTCTTGGAGCCTAGCTTTCTTTATCTGTAAATGAAGAATTATAACACCAGTCATCACATACGGCTATTGTAAAGATTGATGAAGCAATGTATTTAATGGAATTTTAAAAACTGAACCCAACTAGTATGTGTTCCACATTTGTTGGGTACACACTACAACACATTAGGCATTATAGGGAGATACATATATGTATACTGCATGATCTTTGAATAAGATCCAGTTAGGAAACTATGACATAAAACAAAGACTAAGAAGATATTCAAATATTTAATAACATGTGCATTAAAACTAGAGTTTTTAGGTGGGGTGGAAGAGTTGTCACTTTTTACATTTCTGTATCATTCAGTTTTTTAAAGGCTTATATTATTTTTGCAAGTAACAATAATAAGAGAAAGATAAGAAAAAGTAAAAAATATATCATGACTGTTAATCATCCTTTAAAAATTTTTAAAATGAACGTCTGAATGTTTTCAGTAAACATCAATCATATACCCTTGTGCCAAGCACTGTGTTACACTATAAAATTGAGGTGGTGAACAAGTGAGCCCTGTGTGGAAGGAGCTTAAGATCTACTGGAAGAGACAAATGCATTAAGAATGATAATACTTCAAGAAAAGTATGCTAAGACTGTCAAGGAAACACAAGCTTACTGAGTGGGAGGGAAGTCTGAGTGAATGTCGCTTTTGAAGTGGGTCCTTTTTTAAGAATGAGTGATTTAGCAGGTAAAGGCGTAGGAATGTACCGTATTTTTCCATGTATCAGGAGATACTTTTGTCTAAAATTGTTAGAGCAAAAATTGGGTTAGTTTTATACATGGGAATAACCTATACATTGATTTCTTAATGCTAGATTAGAAAAGCATTGTTCATTTTATACATAGGGGCATCTTATACAGGGAAAAATACAGTATTTTCCAGGGGAGGAAAAAGGTTATACCTGCAAAGGTATGAAAGGCATGTGTGTGGTGTGCATGTGTGAAGTAAGTGCAGTGTGCATATGTGTATGTGTGTGAGAGTGTGTGGTGATGCTTTGTGTGTGCAAAAGGGTGAGTTTCTATGTGTGTATAAATGTGTGTGCGGGTATGTATGTGATGCTGTGTGAGAGGGTGTTAGTTTGTATATGTGTGTGAGTGAGAGTGTGTGTTGTGTGTGATTGTGTGTATGATGCTGCATGTATGCGTGAGCATGCATTAGGAGGGAGCCAGAAGGCCATGCTATGAAAGGCTTTGAAATCTATAGTCAGGGATTTGAGCAATGTGCTTTAAGCATGGGAAAACATTTACAATTTTGAGTCGCGCAGAAACATAATCAAAACTGCATTTTGGAAAGGTGATGTCACAGCTGTGAGGAGGGCCCATACTGGAGGCTGGGAGATGAGTCAGGGGCCTCTAAGGCTTGTCTTGAATCCAAATGAGGGGCTAGAGAGGAAGAAATGAATTGGTTTCATTTTCTTATCACTCTTAGTTCTAGGTGGCAGGTAAGGGTGTTTACTATACTATCCTTATTTTTCTTTTTACCCCCACAGTTAAATAAATGAAAAATACACTTTTAAAAAAGTTGTCTATTCTGTGGAAGACAGGTCTAAAAACAAAAGAATATCTCCTCTTCAAAGTTGGTCTGACACCCAGTCTGTCCAAATGGAGAGCCCCAACTTGACCCAACAAGAGTGTGTCCTTGGGGCTGTACAAAGCACATCTGCTAAGTGACCAGAGCCCTTCTGAGCTCCAACCCCCCGAAGCTGGAGTCCCTGTTCAATGAAGAAAGGATGAACATGGTTAATGGCGATCTGTAGCACAATGTTTCTTTCACAAGTAGTTACATCATATCAAAGCTGACTTCCAAGCAAGTCGATCTGGAATGAGTCTTTGCAGTTTGGGGTTGTCCTTTGCATTTTTTCAAGACACGGGATAAAACCAGATTTCACTTCTTGTGAGCCCTTCTCTTCCCCTCTATAAAAGAATTCCTTCTGTTTTTCCTCTACTGACTGTGTCCTCCTCCTCCCCCCTCTTCTCTCATTCTCTATCTCCCTACCTCTGCCCCCTGTCTGGTTGGATTTGAAGTCTTACGCTGTCTCTGTATCTCAGTATCTCTTCCCACTGCCCCTCCACAACCCTTCCTGTTACTCTTTCCTCTCCTCTCTCCCTTCCCCTCCTCCCCACCATCCCTTCACATTATATTAAAAAGCTTTAATTTTAGACAGGGCACAAGGCCTTTGCTAGCACAAGAGTCTGACAGACAAATATGGTCACAGTAAGGTGACTCACTGAGTCCAGCTTCAAGGGAAAAAAAAAAAATTCTCTTGGCAAAGAGAGAGGGCTAAATTGGTGGCCCCGCATCTTAAGGAAGGAGCTTATGACCCTCCGTGGCCCCTGGACACGAGGACTACTAGGCCGTCTTCCAGCAGGACATTTCCTATTTGCTAATAAGCCCCGGACAGCCGGCGGCCCCTTTCCCTGCCACGGGAGTGAGGTGGCAATGCCACCGTCACATTACACTGCTCAGCTACTCCTCCAGCTCCGCTCAGAAAGGCAGAAAAGCCATAAAATTCAGAACCGCAGAGGATCTCAGAGGACACCTCGTCTAACCTGGGCAGGTCACTAAAGGAAACACCGGTTCCCTGGGTCACTAGATGCCGGGGGACCCATTATAAGAAAACCCAGACTTAAGACCTGTTGCAAAAATCCCTCTGCTCTGGGAACATCTCTAGGTTTTTGCCTTCTGAACAAAAATCTATTCTATACGGTTCAGAGGCATGAGCAGATAGGAGAAGCTTCACATACAGGCAGAAAGGGGTTAAAATGCACGCAGCACACGTTACAAATCCCTTGCCCGCTCCCCCAAAGAAGGATTTGAGCAGGGAAGTGCGCTGAAGACGGGGCTGCGGTGGTGGAGGGCTCTAAGCACCAGAGATCTTCTAATATGGCCGTGTTGTAATACTGCAGTGCCCACCCCCGCCCGTCCTTCCCCCAAATCACCGGGCAGCCCCGCTCAGCAGAACTTCCCAGGCATGGAATCAGGCTCTGTCCGCGCCGCACCCATGCAATAGCCGCTGCATTTCACGCGAGTAGAAGAAATGTGCGTCCTCAGAAGGCACAGCACGGGAACCTCCCCCCGCGAGGACGCGATTTCTCCCACACGAAACTACAACGCAATCAGCAAAGGCGCTGCGAGGCGATTTCCAGGGAGAGCCCCTCTGCAAGGAGCGGGGTGGGGCTGGCAAGCCAGGGACACACCTTTTCTGAGCTGTTGGAAACATGCTGCCTGCGAAGTGCACCCAGACTGTGCTGCGAGGTTAACTTGCCTGGCGAACACACACACACACACACTGCTATTTCACCCCCACAACCGCCGCCGCCGCCACGCAGTTGAATCTTGTTACTCTTACATTCCCAGAAATTCCCTGATGAGCCCCATCTCTTCGGAACAGCCCCCCCACCTGGGCTGCATTCCCACCTCGTCGCCAGTGAAGGCACGGAGAGCGGGCCTAATTATTTTCCTACAAGGTTGTGCCTAATTGGCCACTAACCTAATTGATTAATCTCATTTTTCGAGGCAGCGTCCAAGAGCCAAACTCAAGGAGGGGGGGGACAGAGAAAACAGGCGTCCGGATGGCGCGAGGGGCAAAATTACAGACGGGGACGAAGCCGCCCGGCCAGCTTGCCTGGTTTCTGGACGCAGACGTGGACAGAAAAGAGCCGACCCCGCGGCGCGGGCGCGGAAGTGCGCCCACAGCACGCACGGACGGAGCTGGGAGCCTCGGGCTTGCCCAGCCCAGCTGAGGGCGACCGCCCCGACGAGGGGGAAGTTGCTTCCGCCGAGCAAGGAAGGGTTAAATGCCTGCGCTGCGTCCCAGCCGGGGCTGGCGTGGGGGGAGCAACAGCGACTCGTCCCAGTCTCGGCGAGTCCGCATGGGGCCCCCCGAGCGTCGCCTCTGGGCTCCGGTGCCAACTTGCGGCCCTGGCCGCGCCTTCGCGCGCCACCCAAAACTTTGCGCGCACTGCAGCCGCCGCCGCCCGCTCTTCGCTGCGCGTCGCGCGCCGCCCAGGGCTGCGGCCGGCTCTTCCGCGGCCCCGCGGCCCGGCTTGGGGCTCCCGACTTCTCCCCAGCTGCCGCCAATGCCCACCCAGGGGGCTCCCTCGCGGCGGCCGGAGCGCGGCGCCCCTCCCGCGGTGCGCAGGCAGTGCGGGCGCAGCGAGCCCGATGGCCACTTCGCCGGAGGGGCAGACTGGTCCCCGCCGCCGCCCCGGCGTGCCCACCCCTAGCCTCCCACTCCCGGGCGGACGCAACACCTTCTCCTACCTTCCGGCCGCCAAAGACCCCACTCTGCCTTCAGCCCTCTCGATTCATCCTCCGGCTGCAGGAGAAGGTGAAAGGGCTCCGCTTTTGTTCCCTGGGGTTGGCAGTTCCGTTTGGGGCCAGGAGGCGCGGGAGATGCCCGGGAGCTGGGAATCCCGAACTGGGGAGGCTCGCTCCCGGCAGCTCTGCCAGCAGCAGTAGCGGCGGTGGTAACGGCGGCAGCAGCAGCACTAGAGATAGTGCCGGCTCTCTGCAGGCCACATCTTTCATACCTTATACATCACTACCGCATTCCCCCGAATAGGGGAGCCCTACAGCATTTCGCCACCTAGCGCGGAAAGCAGGCGCCCCGCAGTAGCAGGGCAGGACCTGGCCAGGATGCAAGCATACTGAGGGGTGACAGACCTCAGCACCCACTCACAGACTCCCTTCTGGTTCCGATCACAGAGAAACCTACATCTTGAAGCCATTCTGTCCTCACCCTTTGGAATTGTCTATTCCCCAGCGAGGTCCTGGCTTCAGGCCAAGCAGTGAGGATTCATTAGGGGGGCAGCCCCCTCAGAACTGGAGCGGGAGTCTTGGCCCCCACGGGAGGAGTCTTGGACGGCACCGGCTTTTACACAGCCTCTTCCTCGCTGGAGTCGCCACACACATGGAGCTTTGCTGCAGCAGACACACACTCTCTTGCATGTATAAAACCTCCAGAGACACATTTCTGCACTTGCCACAATCAAGGGTGTGAGCACAGAAAACGGGGCTCTAGTTGTAATTGTGTGACCTTAAGCAAATTGCCAAATGATGGGGCTTCCCTTCATTTCTTCATCTGCAAAATGCAAATCAGATGGTCTGTGTCATGGGACTGTTGTAAGAATCAAATGAGATAAGCACAGAGTGAGAGCTTGACACATGTGAAGTGATAGTAAATGATAGGGCTTTTCTTTCTTCATCACGTGCACATCTGCCCTTCCTGGGATGACATGAGTAAAGTAACCATCACTCACTCAATACGTACTCATTGTGTGCTTACTTTGTGCCAATCTCTGTGAGAGGAGTAGAGCTTTCAAAAAGAGAGACAAGTAACCCTTATTCTCTTGACAATTGCTCCCTAGTGCAAAGACAGAAAATAAACAAGTATATTTGCAAGAAACAGATAGTTATAATCACTATGACAACAATTTACACAAAGGGTGATAGGTGATAGGACATCAGGCCGGGCCAGTTGACAAAGGACTCTAAGATGACAATTAACCTGAGACCTGTATTATATGAGCTAGGCATGGAAAAAACAGGGGGGGGGGCATTAAAGGCAGAGGGAACAGCAAGTGCAAAGGCCCTGTGGCAAGAATGGGTTGAATGCTCTTGAGGAGCAGGAGAAAAACCAACTGTGGCTAGAATGGAGCAGGAGTGGTGATTAGTGGTATGAGATGAAGTGGGAAGGTAGGAGAGAGAGGTTGGTCTTATGGAAGGAAGTCAGTAAAGAGCTTAGACTGTATTTGGAGTTCAGAGGGATGTGATCAGGGACTGGAGCTAGGAGTACTATTTGTGTTGGTGAAAACCCACTGCAGCTGCTATGCAGAAAATGGACTGGAGGGGGCAGAGGTGGAAGGAGGCTCCTGCAGTACAGAGGTAAAGTCCCTTCCCTTCCCTGGCCTGCACAGCCACAGTGACCTCCTCTTGCCACTCAGTCAGCTAGGAAGATAAGGCCACTTACAGGTACTCTGGGAGCTTGAATGTGAATTTCTCCCACCAGTTTCTAAATATCCTTTGCCTTAACTGGAAAATGTAAATAAGAATCTGTATTCTCACTAAGTTATTGTGAGGATTAAATGAGGTGACGAAGGCACCTAAGAGACTGAATAATCCTTCACTTTATCTTCACCATACCCCCCACTTTGAGATCCCCCAGAGTGCTCCTACAATACCTCCATCCCTCTCTAGGTGAAGGGAAGGTAGTTATCCCTGTCCTGGAACTGTCCTGTCGTGGGATTGGCACGGGTAACCTGTTGGGTCCCCAAAGAGCCCCTCCCAGCACCTGGGGAAAGGCTTCCATGCATAGTGCTGGCCCCTGTCCCCACCTGTCACCTTCTCAAGCAGGAAACCGGTTTTCATTTTGTTTAGGGCCTTTTGATTTTTTTTTTCTTTCTGACACCCTCATCTCATTTGAGCATGCAGGACATCATCATATGAAGCACACGAGGTATAAAAACTGATGGGGGGAAAGGCCTGGGTGTGTGCGTGGAAGGGGGTGGGGCGTACGTAGAGCCAGAGATGCAGAAGAAAAAGCAGCCCATTCTCTCTTAGCAACAGGAGGGAGGGTTCTCCCTCAGACACATGCTAATTCCCATACATCTGGGCAGTATAACAGAGTCCAGAGGCCTTCAGAATGTTCTCCCCCATTGTGTCCCAGAAACCCAGTGAGGTGAAACAGGTGGGTTTGGGTATCATCCCCCTTTGACAGATGAGGGGGCTGAGCCCCAGCTGGGTGATGTAGCAGAGCAGGCACTTAGGCCCAGGTGCTCTTGACTTCCCCCCTCTCTGTGCCCGAATGCTTCAGGTGACCTCAGCGTAATAAGTGTTGCCTTAATTCTGGGTGGAAGCATTTATCCATTGGAGACTCAAAACTGAGGGTCTCAAAGACAGTCAACCCATTCCCCGTCCACCTTCCCCATCTATCCACATGCCAGTTTTATTGGGATACTAGGATACTGAAACCCAAACTAGGATCGTCCATGTTCAGTGGTCCTAGAAATTGATTTAACGCCTCACTATTGCTGGATCAGAAATCAGGGGAAGAAAGGATGCTACAGGATGCATCTTGGGGATGCTGCATGGTTATCAGAGAATGTGAGGCCTGGTTTTCAATCCCTGTGCTGTCATTTATTGTGTGTTCTTGAGCAAGTTATCTCTCTTTCTCTCTCTCTCTCTCTCTCTCTCTCTCTCTCTCTCTCTCTCTCTCTCTCTCTCTCTCTCTCTCTCTCTCTCTCTCTCTCTCTCTCTCTGAGTTTTAATGATCTATAAAATAAGGTCAGTGTCTGCCCGCAGACATTGTGGAGACCAAAGGAGGTGCTGTCTGAGTACATTTAATATATACAGTGCACCTTAAATGTTAGTATTCTTTTCTTCTCTCCTGCCTTGCCCAGCATCTTTGGTGTGCTGGTTAACAACCGACACACTAGGGGGGAAACAGAGCTCTGGTTTGTGGCATTTGCTAATTTCTTTGGTGTAAATATTCTCACCCTGGTGGATTTCAAGTCACCAACATGGTATCATTGAATGTGGAGACGGGCGGAAGTGTGCACTATAGCTCGTGTGAGCCTGTACTAGCTGAACTCAGCACGCCATTGTCCACCACGCTTAAAAATCCACCCCAAACAGGTGAGCAGCACCAGACAGCTCATGGAACCCTGTGTTCCAGTTCAGTTCCTGCGGTAGTCACAAGAATCCGTGGAGGTAAACCATCCCTTTTTTATTACAGGTGGGGAAATTGAGACTGAGAGCGGTAGGGAGTGATTTGCTCAAACTCAAATAGCTACAAGCACTCCTCACTTAATGACCAAGTCCCATTCCTACGACTAGGTCATTAAGCAAATTGGGCGATAAGCAAGGAGCTTAAAGGCGGATGTCTTGTGGTGCCATAGGGTACGTATTTTTCAATACATATCACGTGACACAACACTTATAAACAAACTCTGTAGTCTTGCATGATTGCAAACGCTTGGAGTAGTGAATACTAAGTCCTTGAGAAAGGGGATACCAGAGACTCAGACCAGTGCTGCAGAACTGGTCGTAAGTCTAAGTGGTCATTAAGTGCGTAGGTCCTTAGGTGAGGAGTAGCTGTAGTAAGTAGAAGAGCCAGCACTCGAGTCTGGGCCTTCTGGCTCCAAACCCAGAGATCCTACATCCTCTGCACAATTCCCTCACGGGGAGATCTCGGCTGGAGTCCCGCCCGTGTCTTTCCCTTTCAGATCCCAGCGTGAGCCTCTGTTTTTCAATCTGACAAGCAGGAATAGTAATCCTGGCCCTGCCTTCTCTGCAGATGCCCTGAGAATCAAATGAGATAATGTAGATGAAAGTGCTTTGCCAAGCACAATGCAGTCTACAAAGATAAAAGTATGAATATTACAGTTATTGGCTGCAGGGAAAATAAGGGAGCAACAAATCCCAGGCCCTGTGGGGACTTAAAAACCACAGGGCAGGCAGGACCACCCTGAACACAGATCTACACTCCAAGGGAAGCATGTGACAAGATGTACATTCAGTCCCCTTTTAAACGCTTATTGGCACAAAGACAATTGGAGTATGCAGCACAAAACAATGTAGTTGTAATTACCAGAATAGACAGACTTGTTCTTCAGAAGCCTTACAGCCTTTCCCTCTTGCTGTCTACAGAAATATGGCCATTCCTTACTCCAATGCTCCCTCTACCCAACTCGCCTCTGTCTGAGAGGTCAGGATCACCAGCTTCAGGCAAAGGGAATTTATTGGCTGGTGTCATTTGGCAGTGCAGGGTGAAGCTAGCCTAGAGTCTTCATTGATTTCAATGATGTCATCCTCTTTGTAAAAACTCTGTCTCACCATGGCTGATTGCAAGTCACCAACAAGTCTCCTCCCTACGCCCAGCCCCTGCCCCCTTCTCTCTCTCTCTAGCTCTCACACTCCCTCTCTCTCCCTCTCTTCCCTCTGCCTTCCTCTGTTTCTTCCCCTCCTTTCATTTGTATTCTCTCCACTGCAGAAAGCTGTCAGGGGTGAGTGAGGATATGGTCACAGAGAGATTGAGGCTTGTATTGTCTCAAGAGATATTCTCTCTCCTAGTTCAAATGTGTAAAACCGACACACACACACACACACACACACACACACAAGTTTTGCTTGTCCCAGATTGGGTCATATCCCTAATCTCTCCACTGACTGGCCAAGGGTAGATGGATACCATGATTGGCCAAGCTTGACACAGACTCAATCCTGTGGCCAAAGGTCAATGAGTCACTACCAGATAAAGTGAAGGAGGACTGAGAAGACAAAATTGACAGGCATCCACTGTGGTCACAGAGCCAAATTCAGACGCTGTCTTCTCTGATTTCAAAGCCTTTGCCCTTCACATGATCCCATGTGGATTCCAAGCATGGGGCACAGTGGGGTTAGAAACCTGAGATGGCAAGAAGACTGCATCTGGAACAATAGAGTAGAAGGTTTCGAAGTCAAGGTCAATGTCTGACTTATCCCTCCGGACCTAACACATTCTAGGGCCTCCGTGAACACTTCAGTGAATGACAACGCGGGTTGATGGGCAGGAGAGGAAAGGATTCTGAGTCTCTGTCAGGGATGAATAGAAGTCCGGGAATGATCACTGATGGGGGCCATGAGTGGGCCTGGATGGTGGCTGTATTTGCTACATGTTTGTGATGCTCTGTCACCAGGCCCAGGAGAGCAGGATATCATAATCCGGAGACTCTCCGGACACTGCTAGATAGCAGTGTCCACTTCCTACTGGTCTCATGGTACTAACCCACCGCTTGCAGGATACCTTCTGAACCTAATGCAGAGCCCGCCTTGGGCCATACACACGCTCTCTTACCTGTCTTCCTAGTGACTGATGGCAAGCACTGGAGGGGAAGGCCCCCCAAAATAAAAAGCCATGTGGATGAGGAGGGGGCAGTCAGAACACACGGATAGTCCTCATTCACTTTGGGATGGTACCTTGCCCAGTGATCTTGGAAGTACTATCTGCGACTCTGTATTGAACCCAATGCTCATCAAATGCCGATTCCACTTTCATTTAATTCTCATACTAAGCCTGTGAGGTAGGAATATTTTGTTTCTTTTGCAAATAGGGAACTGAGACCCAATGAGATTAAACTAAATGAGTCTAAGCTGCCCACGTCCAGGATTCGATTCTGGGACTGCGTGGCCCCGATGCTCACACTCTTTCCATTGCAGCACCTGCCGCTTCTCCTGGGCCTTTGGCCCCAGAGCTCAGCTACGGGGTCTGTGAATCAAGGGTGGCTCTTCCCAAGGGGGAGAGGGGACCAAGAGCCATGTGCTATGTTTCCAAGGAGGTGTATTTTTCTTCCTCTTCAGCAGAGGTTTAAGAGAACACTCTTCAATTTTGATGGCATTGTTGCCAAAGAACCTGTGGGCACACAGTTGCCAGGGTGATTAGAGTGACAGCAATGAGAATGGACTCATCGAGAAAGACTCCCTGGAAGTCTCATCTATCAAATACGGTCAGGGTAGGCCTGAGCTTGCAACTGTAAGCCTCTGGTCTCCAGTCTCATATGTCATCTACCCACTCTCCACTGGGCAGCTGCTAAACATCAGTGTCCTGAAAGGTTGCCCATGGGTTTATGGGAAAGAAAGAGCAAGATGGGAAGGAGAAAAGGTGGGAGCTTTAAAGATGTAATAGATGTTGCATTGCGGAGATATGTTCAGAAATGTGCTCAGCTGGTCATCAGAGGCATCCGTAACAATGCTACAATTTATGATGCCCCTACTGCGTGCATGAGCTCACTGAACCCTCCCCCTGTGTGCACAGCCCCTTATTTTAGCGCCATATTTATACTATGTGTTCCCTAACAGTTGTTTCCCGCTGGCCTAGGAGCCTCCCAAGGCCATGGGTTTTGTGTTTTCATTGCTCCATCCTCAGAGCCCAGCAGATAGGCCAGCACACTGATATGGCCCTGGAGAACATTTGATGAGTGAATAAACAGGGCGTGTGAGCGCATGAACCAGAACCCATCCAGGCTTTCAGACTCTGAGTCCACAAATTGATCTCCCCCACCTTTCTGAACTCCTATAAAAATTATTGCCTGGCAATTAATTTAACACTCATATGCCGACGTGCACCATCTCTTGAGTTGTTATATTGAGCTATCATTTGAACATTTTATTGTTATTAAACATTTCACATGGGGATTTATGTCTTGTTGTCACAACTCGACTGTGAGCTCACTCATTCATGCACTAAGCATTCATTGAATTATACACTGGACATTGTTACGTGCATTCTCTCATTTACGCCTCCCTCCTTCTCCATGAAGGTATTCCGTCAGACCCTACTGTGTTCAGGGTAGGACATCATTGGTCCTAAAAGAGCTCCAACTTCAATGCCTTCAACGGCCACATTAGTAAGCTCACCAAGTGAAGCAATTGATTGTTAAGTGGCTTGTACACCATGTCAATGTGCCCAAGTAAGAAGGTGAAAATCCAGCCCACTCTGCCCACCAAAGCATGCACTGGGGCATGTGGCTAGGTCTGCCTGCAGGTGGAAATACCTTATCCTTCACCCAAAGGCACTTAGGCTGGCCAAGCTGGCATCTGAGACTGCAACGGGTCAAAAGGGTTCCTTTTTTTCTAATTTGCACAAGGGCCCTGTATTGCTGGCGGGGGTGGGGGTGGGGGTGGGGTGGTGGCTGTTATTCGTGGTATATGTTGAAGATAGGAAATAAACGTTAAAGTACACATCCACCTGCTCAAAGGCATTAAAATTAAATTAAACCAATTGTTGCACAAACAAGAGACTTCTATAGAACATATTCCACTTGGAGCAACCCCTGGTTTTTAAATGATTCTTTAAACAAACCTACAAAAAAGACACAAGCCTTCTAATTTTACAGTTGGGACAGTGACCACTCAGAGTTGATTTGACATGTCTGTGATTGCAGCTTATGATATAAGGCTCACCAAGGTACAGTGCACACTAGGGCTAGGGCTGGGACTCAACTTCTATGGCGTCACAGGGCCTGGGCCCTTCTATGTGACCAGGGTTTCTGCAGGGTTTCCCAACATTCAGTGCAGCACTTCATCGGGGATGGGGATGACCAGCTGATTTGGCTTTTAATGTGTGCTCTTGTCTTAGCAGTCCTCACCCAACACCCCCTCCACACATGCACACACATCCCAAGGTAGTACAGGGGCTCCCTGGGACAGGCGCTGGTAGGTTCCCCTGCCCTGGCATTGCGACTGCGGGGCTCCTCACACACCAGGAGGAGTCTGAGAACCCTGCGAAGGAGCGGCTGTCAGCCTCACAGGCAGTGACAAGTCGCTGCAGACAACACACACGCCGGGGGCACGCAGGACCCATTCTGTTTACTTTGCCTCCCCACTGCTCAGTTGTTCAGTGCAATCTGTTTCAGGAGTTCAGTCAGTGAAAAGAGTGAAAAAGAAAATCCTTTAAACCAACTGGCCAAGATATAAAGCTGGGGGCTTCCCGGCAAAACGAACACAATATGGTTTCCAAGGCCACCAACTAAACGAGGACTACTTCCAGCTCTGTCACCAGAGCGCTGTGTGGCCATGGGCCAGGCACCTGCCCTTTCTGGGCTCAGGTTCTTTACAAACACAGGGCTTGGGATGCGGTGGGGTCTGAGTTTCCTGGCAGTTCTGTGGGCCATGATTCAATGACTCTTGGTAAAACTGGACATGAGGAGAACAGCAGGTATGGAAGGGGGACTGCCCACAAGGTGGAAAGGACAATTTGGTTGACAGATGAGGAGCCCACACCTCAAACACCATCAACACTGATAGCATTAACTGAAGTTTCTATTTGTTACCTTTCTAGGGCCAAGGATGTTTTCAATTAGTGAAAGTTCATAGATGTTGGGGTATCGATGGAAAGGATTATGCCCTTTGGGATCTGACCCTTTAGATGAGGGGTGTCCAAACCTTTGGCTTCCCTGGGTCACAGTGGAAGGACAAGGATTGTCTTGGGCCACACATAAAATACACTAACACTAGTAATAGCTGATGAATTCAAACAAAATCACAAAATAATCTCATAATGATTTAAGAACATTTAGGAATTTGTGTTGGGCCACACTCAAAGCCATGCTGGGCCTCATGTGGCCCGCGGGCCATAGGTTGGACAAGCTTGCTCTAGATAGTGAAATAGCAGTGTGCTAGGCTAACAGGATACGGACTTTGAGATCAAAGCGTTCTGGGTTCAATTCCTGGCTCTGCCCCTAACACTCAGTAGATAGTTATTGAATAAATGAGCTCACTGCTCACTGTGTATCCTTGGACAAATTGCTTAACTCCTCTGAGATGTGATTTCCTCTACTGTGAAACAGGGCAATAGTAATGCCAGTTTTACAGAGTTGTCAAAATAAATAAGGCAATGTAACTGGCTTTCAGTAAGCATTCAAAAGTACTAGTCCCCCCATCCCTGCCCCCACCTTCCCTATAGAGGCACGACCAAAAACTTGCAAAAGGCTTAAACAAACTAGAACAGGGATGAAGGACTGAGAAATGATGCAGGTGTGTGTGAACATCCACAGGTGATTTGGTGGAGAAAGGACAGGATTTCATGGGAAGCTCCTTAGTCAGAATTCTCCAGGAGATGCTCGGAGGTTTGGAACATTCTACTTGTTTTCCTTTTGCCTTCCCTCCCTGTGCTCACGTCTGCCAACATCCTGCTTACTCATTGTTCAGGGCTCAGTTCAGAAGCCCCTTGGAAGACCCTGCGAAGCCTAAACAGCCTTCCGCTGTCTGGACAGAGCCCCTCCTGCGTGCATCTGTCCCTTTGGACTAGGTGCTATGTCCAGATGCCTCCTAATCATACACCCGGTAGAGATAAGTGAAACCAGGTGGGTCTCACTTATCTCCGTATATCCTCAAAGAAATGCAGGCCTCGCAAAGATGTCCAGTTAATACGTGTAGAATAATTGATCAGGCTCCCTAAGAGGACATTACAAAGGGGGTGGAAAGAGATCCATGATTTGGAAGGACTTTTCAAACCCAATCTAACATTCCTGATCCTCTCTCCAAATCATGAACAGTATGCAAGATATGGCTTTTGTCCCCAAAGAATGGTTGAGTTGGAAGTAAGGCCCCCCTAACTGAACAATAAGCTCATAAAAATTACAGGTAATACCTTATAGCTCTTACTAAGAGCCAATCATTGCTGTAGTCACATACATATTAACCCCTTTAACTTCACAATACTCTCATGAGGCGTAGGAACTATTATTAAACCCATTTTCTGGTTGAGAAAGTAGAAGTCCAGAGACTTTGGTAGTATGTCCAAGGACTTGTAAGCTAGGCTATGAACCTAAGAAAACTTACGCTGAAATCCTCATGGTACTCCCTAAATACATCAGAAAAATTTCCTACGATCCAGAAAAATCTGAGGTGATAACCTCTGGGACCTCATGCAAATCACTCATCATCACTTGGCTCTAACTCCCCATCATAAGGGGGCTCCAGAGCCACGTTTCCCACCTTCAAGGGGCTCTTTACACAAGCAATGCATTGGCTGAAGGGACGAGCATGAGGGTAAGAATGGGAAAGAGACTAGAACCACAACCATCCTGCCTCAGGGGGCTCTGGGTCCCTTCCCTGAATTCTTTAAGGTGATCCTCTCTGCCTTCCATGCACAGAGGCACCGGCTGAGATCTCCAGCTGTTATCCCCTCTTCTCCTGGCCATTGAATTCATAATGATACAATATGCACATCATGCAGCCTGTCCCCATTATCCCTGTCCACGATCCTGCCCCAACTGCCTAATGGTAAGCCTACTATAACACGCCCTGTTTTAGAGCCGGCGGTCAGCTGCCTCACCAGTCCCATTCCGGCCACTCTCCTGCCGGCCCATTGGGCAGCCAATCCAAACCCCGGCAGTTCCTCAAGACTTCTCTCCTTATACTATTGTGTGTGCTGTTTTTCTAGTGCTGCATACCCCGACATTCTCCCTCTCTAATTCCTACTGATCTTTTTGTTATCTCAGGCATCATCTTCTCTAAGATTCCCTTGAGGCCTGTCCCCTGCCCCGCACTAACCTGCCACACTTCCTTATCTGCATCCCTTATCTGTGATGACAAAGTATGGCCATTATCCCTTTGCTCTCTGGCTTCCTGGTGGTGGTTAGGGTGGGGGGTGGGGGTGGGGTGGGGAGGAGGTGTATATTAGACCTCAGGGCAGGGACGGTTTCTTTTATCTGCAGTACCCAAACCCAGGACAGATGTATTCAGTAAATATTGCTACATAAAAAGTAAAACCTTACACAATTGCAATGTATATAGCACTTGATATTTTTCTCAGGCTTATGAGGAAAACAGGATAGAGACTCGTGAGTATTTGTGATTCCATATCAGAAAATGTAAACCAAATTCACAAAGCTAAGAAATAACAAAGTAGGAGCTGAAGCTCAAGTCCTATGTCTTTGAAGTACATCCTATGACATATCCCCCACCCAACAGCACCCTTTTCCTGCCTGGGTTTTGAACAACTAGTAGAATAAATTATAGTAAAGGTGGAGACCAAAGTGTTTGTCAACTGTGTTACTGCGGGAGACCAATCTGGAGGACATGGCACAAGAAAGGTCTAGAAGAAAGGTCTCTTAGCCTCAGTGGCTTGCAAATATTGAGCCCCCAAATTAGGCAGACATGCCCACCCAGTGCAAGGCACAGCTGAACTGTCTTACCTGGGGAAATACCTCTGAGGGTTTGGGCAAATCCTTTCCCATGATGAGAAGGAAAATGGATCTGAGCTGAGCATTCCTAAATTAATAATCAGAAAAAAATGAGTTTCATTATCTCAGAGAAAGGCAAATAAAGGCCAGGAATGCACAAAGAGAAAAATTCTACCTCTTTGAAAACAAAGAGTAAAAAAATAAAATAAAAACTTATCTGATTCCAACAACAACCAAATTCAATTTGAAGAAAAGTTCAATTCCTCAGATATTCCCCAAATAAAATTTACCAAACCCATTCATGAACTCATAATTTCTCCAAAATATGAAGTTTCAGAACCCCAAGGAACATTCAGGCAAGGAGGTCGAAACGGCAATTGGGTCTAGATGCCCATAGCTTCAGAGTTAGGTCTGGGCTTCAGCTATCACTGTAGGAGTCATCAATCTGTAGACATTATTAAAGTTATGGGAGCGATGAGACTTCCCATAACTAGAACGAGAAGAAGAGGCTGAAACTCGGCCCTGTAGAGTACTGTCAGTTACAGAATTGGAAAAGAGGGAGAGCCTGTAGGGGGCGCTGAGGAGCGCACAGCGATTTAGGAGGAAAGCTGAGGCGGACTGGCCTTGTGAACCTGGAGAAGCAGAGGCTTGAGGCTGAGGAATGCTCATCAGTGCCACATGCTGTTGAGGGCTCAAGAAGTCGTAGATGCTGGCATAGCTCAGCAGGATGAGCTCTGGCCTTGCAACCAAGAGGTCCAGGGGTCAAATCCTGACTTGGGCCCGTGCAAACCCATGTGCTGATCTGCAGCGAAACTGGTAACTGCTGAGATGGTGGTGAAGGTTCTCACCTCCCATGCAGGAGGCCCCCAGTTTGGTTCCTGTCCCGCACAGCCCCACATCCACCTGTGTGGAATGAAACAATGTCACAACTAGTGATATACAACTATGGAGACTGCTCTGGGCCCTCCCCCTTGTCTCTCTGTCTCTCTCTCTCTCTGTCAAAACAATAAAATAAATCTTAAAAAATATTTGCATAGGGGAAAGCCGGGACGGCTCAGCGGGTTGAGCGCTCGCTTTGAGGCCATGAGGACCGAGGATCGAATCCCGGCTCCGGCCCAGGCAGGACCCACGTGCTGAACTGGGGAGTTCCCACAGTT